>PVKA01036350.1:0-21883 GCA_004027165.1 Ctenomys sociabilis
AAAAAAAAAAAAAAAAAAAAAAAAAAAAAAAAAAAAAAAAAAAAAAAAAAAAAAAAAAAAAAAAAAAAAAAAAAAAAAAAAAAAAAAAAAAAAAAAAAAAAAAAAAAAAAAAAAAAAAAAAAAAAAAAAAAAAAAAAAAAAAAAAAAAAAAAAAAAAAAAAAAAAAAAAAGCATTAACTGCTCCTTTCAAAAGAACAACAGAAACCAAAGATGCAATTATACTATGCTGCATATACACCTAAATATTTTTTCCCTTCTTTCATTTGTCCTCTTCCTCATCCCAGTTTCCTACCCATTGAACTTGTTTTTTGCAAATCAGGTACTGAGCAAGAAAACATTTTCTCTTCTAATGTGAGACTACCAAACTCTAGGAGTTAAATAGTTCCTTTCATTTAATTTTTTTCTTTAGTCAAAATCTGTTTGGCCAATCTGACTTTGTAGCCTCTTTGAATTACTTTACAAAGAACATAAATAATAGTTTTGTTTTCTTCATTTCTGAAAAGAGATTTGGCAAGAAACTTGTGATGAGGCAAAAAAAAAAAACCCCCACAGGGACTTTGTTATCCATCCTAAAGCCCACACCCTGAAGCATATCTTGCAGATCTGTGTGGCTTCTTTCAGCTTGCACAGTTTTTCTTGAGTCTCCACAATTGTTGAGACATGTTCTCTTTTGATTTCAAAGATAACAAAACTAGAATTAGCATCATTGAGAAATTTCTCAAAGAACAACAAAAAGACATTTTTCAAGATAAAATACCAAGCCAATTTCTTTTGCAATAGGGCCTATTACTTCTTCTGCTCTATTATCTTTACTGGATCCATTCACATCTTTTACTTATCTTGTCCTGCTTAGAGGATAAGTTCCAACACAACAGAATAGTAATCTTCTCTCCAGCTTTACATCACATCTTATGCATCTACATATCTAAATCGACTTAATCAAGAAATCCTTTTTTTTTTTTTAATAAAAGAAGTACTCACTTAGAAGCATTCAGAATGTCAAGAAAACAGTTGCAACTATTTTTTTGCAATTACAGAGTGGTATTCAGTTAACAGAAACAATTATTTCATATAAACTACATTAGAGATAACTGAACATCAAAAACTACTGTCCCCATAAAACTCATTTGTGCTGTGCACCAACAAGAACCTGCTTTAAATTTCAATGCCAGTTTACAGCCTCATACTGCACCAGGCAAGGTTAATGGCTGTTGAAAATACCACCAGGACAGGGCTATCGAAAGACACATTTGGTAGCATGCTATAACATGGTACAGTTTAAAACAAATCTTACACACTTACCTTTCGATTTTTTTCTTCAAAAGCAGTGAGTTGTTTACAGGGAAGTTAAATGCTTTATATGCAAGAAAAAAAAACTATGCTAGAACCAACTTATTCATCATTATCTACTGCATCTTCCTCATCCTCTTTTCTTCCTCCTCCTCCTCCACATCTTCCTCCTCCTCCTCCTCCTCTCCCCTCTTTTTCGTGCTGTTTTCATCCTTGACAGCATCCTTTTTTGCTGCCTCAGGTGCTCCTTTAGCCCACTAGGCAGCGATGTCCCTTTCATACTTCTCCAGCTGAGCAGCCTTCTTCTCGAACGGCTGCTTGTCATCTGCGGTATTGCTCTACACATCTCCCGGTTTCTTTGCAACATCCCTAATGGAGAGGCCAAGATGTTCTCCTGTGATTTTTGGGTGATACCCAGAACAGAACAAGAAGGTCGAAGGAGGCCTCGTGGGCACATCGGGATCCTTGAACTTCTTTTCAGTTTCTCCTTCAGGAGGAGTGTAAGTTTTCATTTCTCTTTCATAATGAGCTTTGTCCACCTTTGCCATGTCTTCAGATTTTCCTTTCTCCTTAGCAGACATGATCTTCCACCTCTTGGAGCACTTCTTAGAAAACTCTGAGAAGTTAACGCAAGCATCTGGTACTTCCTCTTTTGCTCCGCCTGGCAAGTTTCCACAAAGAAAGCATAGGATGACATTTTGTCTCTCGGCTTCTCAGGATCTCCTTTGTCCATGTTTACTTGTTTTCCTCAGCAAGGCACAGAGTCACTCACCCCCATCTGGTTCTCACTTGCCCAGATGCTGTCTCTATCAAGAGATACTTCTTGGGGCCGGGGAGATGGCTCAGTGGAATAAGTGCTTCCCTGGCAAGAGCAAGGGCCTGAGTTCAATCCCCAGTTCTGCAAAAAAAAAAAAAAAAAAAAAAAAAGAGAGAGATAATTCTTGAGGATCTATTATGTTCGAAGTGCTATCTTAGGCATTATTCTCAGACCTTTGTGAACTTACAGTTACCATTTAGTGACAGTCTTCAATTATACTCTTTAAAAAATTATATATATATATATAATTTTTATCACATGTTGATAAATGCAAGCACTGGGAATTGATCGCAAGCTGGTTGGCATAACCATCACCTTATACCATTACATACATATGTGTATATATATATAATTTTTAAAGAGTATAATATATATATGTTAAATGACTACAATAAGTAGGGTTTAATAATAACAGTGGATCGCTATGATATTGTCTTCCTAGCAAACTTTGGAATATTAGCCCTCATTTAGTGACAAGGAACCTGATTTGTTGTCTCTGTGAACTGTTCTTGGTCACAGTTGATTGACTTAGAGTGCATCTGACCCTGGTAGAGCAAATCCCTCCCTTGAGGCCTTGGAATTTGACATTGATATTATGCTGTGCTCTGTCATGTGGAGAGAACATGGAGTCCTCTGCAAAGACAGGCTGAAGTCGACAGACATGAAGTCCTGAATTTTCCATGTAGGAGACTATGGTCCAGAGTCTTTAGGTGTCAAGTCTACTTCTGTCAAGGATGGATCATGCCACCAGATGGCATGCAGCGTGTATCTTCTATGCAATACAGTATCCAGGAAGATACTAAATTGCCCTTGGGAATAACCTCAGTACCATATGCTAGATAAATTGTTATGCATATAACTTATGCTACCTATCATTAATACTATAAATCATTGACATCTCATATCTATCTAATGAGTGATCTATCAATTCAAAATTCTTTTGAATTTCATTGGGATATAATTGGTGAATAAAAATCACATATATTCAAGCTTCATGATATCACATGTTGATAAATGCAAGCACTGGGAATTGATTGCAAGCTAATTGGCATATCCATCACCTCACATCACTACCCTTATGGGAAGAGTAAAATTGAGAATACTTTATAACTACTTTCCATACATGCCAAGAATATGGCACATTATTATTAACTATTGTCAACATGCTGCACATTGGATCTCCAGAATTTATTCATCTTACAACTAAAAATTTGCAGCCCTCTGACCAGCATCTCCCCCTTTCCTCCACTCCAATCCCCATCTTATAAGAACTGCCCTACAACTCTCTATTATCATGAGTTCCTCTTCTTTGCGTTTCACATGTAAATGAGATAATTCAGGACTCCATTTGTCTTTCTGTCTCTGGTTTACTTAACTTAGCATAATCTCCTCCAGGTTCATATCTCCTTCTCTTTAAGGCTTAATAGAAATCCATAGTGTATAATATATATTAACTCTTTGTGTTCTGTGTAAGTTCTTTTCTTTCCTGAGCAACATGGTTTTAAATTCCACAAGGCATGTGTGTTTATCATTTGCATCTCTCCTAGTTTCAAATATAATCATCAAAACTGGGCTTGAGTATTTGATAATCAACAGTGTGTAGGTACTAATGAAGATGCGAAAAAACTGTGAAGTTTCTAAGGAATCATAATACAGTATTTTGGAAATGCAGTTAAGAGGCTATAGCCAGAATAAGAAAGAACCACTGACAATGGTGGGTCATGGCATTCAGTCTTTTAAGGCTTCTGTTGCCTCTGCAGAGCTCTCCCTTGCTTCCATCTCTTCTGATATCATCTGATCTGCTTCTGCCTCTCAAATGTCCCTCACATCATCCTTCCAAGGGATGACCATTCCAGCTGTCCAGCAGTTTGTTCCTCTTTAATAAACTTTGGCTGTGCTCTTATTTCCTCTCTGCTGACACCACACACCACACTTCTCATCATTAATTTACGTTTGCATTCCCCTCAGGGATCCAGTTCCCTAAGGGCTAGGTCTTTCTTCTTTACTTATATATTTGTGGTACTTGACGTGTAGAAGATAAATACCAATCCTGTGTTCATTAGCTGAGTGGAAATGCATTATCAGAGAGACCAGAAAAAAAGGGGGTGAGAAAATATGTCAGGAAACAGGAAGTTCATTCATAAATATGTTCATTATTTAATCATACATTTAATAAACGTTTGGACTCCGTTTTATGAAATTCTTGACACAGTACCATGAGGGTATTGGAAGAGAAAAGCTACCCACCCTGGTTATGCTGCTCCTCTAAGAGAGAGAAAAATCATTTCAATAAATTCTTCTGAGGAAATACAAGATTATTTTTAGATGAAAAATAATTGAGACATAGTGTTATCAAATATTACAAAGCTCAATGGAATCAGGCACATAAACTTAGCACTGAATTAATAAATAAAAGATTATGTCTTTTTAATCATTTGATATATTAATTTAAGATTTGCTGACTTCAGAAAGTCATATATATTCCTGCTTGTGGTGAAATAGAACTCTATATGACTCCATGTTTTCTACATTGTGGATTAAAGTTTATTTAAAATATATATTCAAGTAATTTCAAATATTGTACTTAATTCATCAACAAATATTTATTGAGATCCTGTTAGCTCAATATTGCACTAGGTACTGAAAATAAATTTAAGTTTAGGATTTTAAAAAACTTTTCTATCTGTGTAAAAATTTACCAGAAAAGAAGATAATAAATATTGCACTTCTCTGCTATTTATGAGTGTATTCCGCCCACTCTAGTGAATAATGAAGAGGCTGTTAAGGTTCAGTAAAAGATAAAATACTAGTGATACTGAGCCCCAATTTAATTAGGCTTTCCTAGGATTTATGAGTGTAGAGAAACCATCAAGAGGTTTTAAGGAGTAAACCTGAGTAGAGATTATCTATGCTGTATGCATATATATTTATAATTTGACTGGGCTTTTTTGATGCAAGAAATAACCTTATTTTTTCCATTGCTCAAAAACTTCCTCTTTTAGAAAAACAAATTTCCTTGGACAATAGGAACACATATTTTGAACTATAAAAGCCAGCTTTACACTTGGCCAAAAGAGGCTATAAATCAAGAGATTTTTGTACTATATATTTGAAATCTATGACTAGCAATCTGCTGGCTTGAAAAGCTTGTCCTGCTGGAATAAGCCATGCTACAGTTGCCCTGACTCCTTGCAGGCACATGTTCTGGCCTGTCAGAGCTCCACTAACTTGTGAAATTGTGATTATTTCTTCTAGTTCAGTGCCACTGGGTCTTATCGTGTGGTAAAAGAAAGTGACTAAATTATATTGTCAGAGGACAGCTGCTTGTTGATTCAAGAAGCAAACTTTTCTAGAATATTCACAGCCAGGCCCTTGAAACAGTGTCACTCCTAGGACCACTTATTATTTTACTCACAGAGTACTGTACACAAGAACAAAACACATTTACTAAGATTGTATTATAAATGCCAATGTATTCCATTGAATGAGATCTGAAGGTTTTAAGTGTCGTTGGTTCTGTGCGTACATATTTTAGACACTTTCCCTGGAGAAAACTAGCATGATTCAACACACTACAAGAATTAACTGTGAGCACACAGGAGCCCCAGGAATATTAGATGCAATTAATGAGGTACTCAATGTTTTATAATTCTAACAGAAAATATTTTCATGTCAAAGGTGTCTTTCAATATTTTGCTGGAAATCTGGAACATCACGTCCTTGAATGTTCATTATAGTCACTGAAAAAGATCCAAGGGAATTCTGTCCCATTTTGTTTTTTTACTCTTTGTTTGAACTTTTGACTAACCTAGTTTTTTCTTGCCCAAGTCTCTTGCCATTGCTACAGCAGTATTTGTACAGCTGTTCTCATCTCTGGGCTGCTGAATAAGGGCTTGATTATTTCAAAGAACTTCTCTAATGAGCTTTCGAGAAGCAAATTTGTTATGTACAGTATTTGTGATTACAATAAGCTGTTCTTTTTTATACATTACAATGTGGGCTCTAAGTGGCAAGCCCCAGGAGCTTGGCGAGCTTTCCATGAAATCCCTCAAATATCTTGTAAAAAACAGAAGAATGTTTGGCGATCAATAGGACAAATGCAGTGTTTTCAGCTCCGTCTGGTTGGAACAGCGTCTATTAAATTAAAAAATTCTAAAATGTAGTATTGTATTTCTCCCTGGGGCTGCTTTGTGTCTCAGAAGTGAATTTTGAATTTAGGGAGCTCAGTGGTTCAGACAGTTAGATCTCACCGGTTCTACTACGCTCTGATATTTTTTGATTTAAGCACTCACTCAACAAATATTTAAACAAACACTTAGTATCACCTCGGAGGTATTTCCAGGCATTTCCCAGGAAAATGCTCCCTTAGAGAGGATGATGGTGGAGGTGCATCTTTATAGCAGTGGCAGAAAAAGAAAAATGAAACTGACTTACCAACACCCCACTGACTGCCCTGCCAGAGAGAGAGGCTGTCCTGTGGAGGACCATGGCCACTGTGTCATTTTCCCTCTTTCTCTTTGCAAAAGGAAAAGGTTTTCTGCACTCTGTTTTTCCTTTAACCTATTTCTTGGCTTAAAATGGCTAAATATGTATGTTGGGGCTCAGGAACTTATACCCTAATGTATAGCACTTTGTCACAAAGAGTACTTTGAAATCAAATGCCCTCTCTGTTCTTCTCGCCCACCTTTTTCTGCCCCAAAAGGAAGGGAAGGAAGTTTTCTGAAGTTCCTTTATCTACCTAAAGAGGGATTCTGCTGAAAGGGACCACAGCTGCCTTCCGTTTCCCCCATTATTTCATCAGCCATGGAAAATTAAAATCAAACCACTAAAGAAGAGACTGAAAGTCAAGGCCCAGGAGAACTGGGCCTCAGGTCACATGTGTTCTTCTAACCTGTTCTTTTCCTTCCTAAAAAAGCATTTGCCCTTCGTCTAAGACTGAAGGCTCCCTACACGGCCTTTTTCCTTATCAGGAAGCCTAAATAATGTTTGGAATCTCATCGGATTATTGGAGTGTCACCTCTCTGGTTGTCCCTGTGTGTACAGTCAACTTATAGGCCTTTTCCTGTTAATCCACATGTCGTCAATTTATTTTTCACATTCATGTATGGAGCCTCTAGGGGGAGAAAGAGAAAGCGCTGTCATATAACTTAAATCGCTGCATCATTAGCAGACACATCAAGGTGTGACCACAAATGACTTATCGTGCAGAAATCCAGGAGCAGGAAGAAAATGAGACATTACTTGTTCTTTGTAAAAGAATATGAGTATATTTCTAAGTTCATACACAGAATAATACTAATACTGCCTAATACTAATTGAAGGTATCTGCTTGTTATTGCACATATGTTAGACACCCAAGAGAGGAAATCTAACACATATCCATTCTGGTTTCTTGTGCTACATTTCTTTGCTATGCTGCTGCAGAATCCCACTTTTGCTTTCTCTAAATGCCCCACACCTAGCTGGTGGTACTCACAATTGCTAATCTCATTACATGTCATGGAGCAGACACAGCTGGCCAATATGATTCTCTAGATCCCTGATCAGAGATATGCACTGAGGCTCAGGAGGCCCACTGGATCCTTTACAAGAAGTGATCATGGATGAATAGTGGATGTTGAACCCTGGGAGCCCAAGTAGGCTTTCCTACCAAGGACCCTGAGAAGGAGAAAGCCTGCTGGAATTGCCACTTACTCCCAGAAATGAAGTGATCACAGAGCCTAAGCAGGAAAGAGAGCCTAAGCAAGAAAGGCGAAGCTCATAGAGAGGAGGCCAGCATCAGAAGGCGGCTTCGAGAGGCACAACACAGCAGTGACCATGAACTGAGAAAGCTTGTTGGAGGATATTTGTACACTCCTGTAGTGTCCATAGAACTCTGGGTTTGAATACCTCCCAAATAATGAAGTTTTTGAACTTGTGTCTTTAGGTACAGTCTAGCTCAGGAGATGAGCGACTGTTTATTTTGGAGGTGATTTCAGAAAGCAGCACAGGGACGTGGCAAGTGAAATGGGAAGGATGGAAAGAAACAGCAAAGAGGAAAGCAAAGACCAAGGTACTGCTGTGGCCAGCTAGAGCCATCTTACTAGGGAGTAGGAGATGCCACAGAACTGCAATAGCAAGAGAAGTACTTACAAGTTTTTCTACCAGAGTTTCTCCTTCTTAGTTGAGGGTCACTGCTTTGAATTAACTTCCACCATGTGCCCAACTCATCTCACAAGCTTATTCACACCTCTAGAGGAAGTTCTCAGTTAGAAAAACAGAGAAAACATAAACCCTCTAGGGACCTTTTCAGGGTGGGCCAGGAAGATATTTTCAGGACACCAGGAAAGCGCAATAGGCCACCAATCTCAGGGGGTGCATTTGCTTTAGAAAAATGAAGAAGTGTAATCATAATGATAAAGGAAGTTAATCCATAAAAAGCACTTCTGTCTACCTGGACATCAAATATGAGTAATTGCAAATTAACTTATTTCATTAAAAAAAAAACTTCATTAAAACAAAACTCAAACTCAGAAAACAAGAATGAACTATTTCCAGGTGACATAAAGAAAGAGGACACACACTGCAGTGTTCTGAACTTTCCAAGCCATTGAGATAAGCAAATATGAGAATATAATACACAAGCAAGGACAGAAAGAAAGGGTTGAGAGACCCATAGCCATTGAAAGAAACATGGAACAACATGCCATTTAAAAAATCTCCAGTTCTCTACCATAGTGTGGACCTGTTATAAATGTACAAAGACAACTTTTTAATAAAGTTACAGTACCAAAGTGGAATCTTTAAAATCCTGAGGTTAAAAATAGTCAAACAAAAATGCATTGCATATCTGGCTAAATTATCATTCAGTACGAGGGCAAAACAGAAACAAATATATATGCAAGGATCTTAAACTTTCCACATATGCACTTCTTTAGAAAGTGCCTGAAGGCGCACTCCACCAAGACAAAGAAGAAAGCCAAAAAAATAAGTGTCCCAGTGCTCGCACACCCACACCAAGAGCTGAGGTGGTAGAGGACTGTTATCCAAGGCTCTCTCATGTTTCTCAAGCCAGAATATAAGAACCAGACCCTGCCACTGCCCCCTAAGGTCTTTTCAATCTCTGATTTCCCATCATGCCATATTCAAACAGTCATCCATATGGCTGACACTGACAAAGGATCTACAAACTGTGGTACAGAGTTTCAGGGTAAATCCTGAGGGGACTTGACTGACCTTATCAGATACAAAAGCTACATTTGCTTCTTATATAGGTCTTTCTTTATCTTGGTCCTAAACATCCAGCGAAAAGTATAAAGTCAAGGTATATAAAGTAAAGCCATATTGATATGGCTGAGCTGTAAAAGGCTCAAATCAACAACTTCTGACATTGCCAGTCATGCAGATAACCCCTGTTATTATGAATTATTGGACTATATTGGATTGCTTTGCTTACTTCACACACCTATAATATTTAAGTGACAATGAAATACCATCTCTGACAAAATTAAGCAAAAAGGGGAATATAAATGAAGGTCCATTTTGTATTTGTGTATGCAAAATAGTTAGGATAGACATACAACTACTTTCTCTTAATTCAATGAGAAGAAAGATTTGTACTAATAGTGTTTGGACAGGATGTCATGTCTACATCTTGTACTATGAATAATCACTACGAAGGCAGCAATATGCAATGTATTAATTATTGAAACTGTCCTACTAATTGGTTTTGAAACTGTCTCATTGCAATTTGTTTCTCAATCAAATTAATTTTTTAAAAAGCCAGTTGCAATTGAATTACTCCATTGAAATGCTCGGTTGTCCTTTTTGTTGATTTTTGCGACATCTTTTGCTCCAATGGCTGAATCTACCCCTGGGTGGCTAGGGTTTTGTTTTCAACCACTCTGGTATCAAAATTTGCTTTAGCACAAGTTCCTAAAGTTAATCATTTATAACTTGATGGTGCTATAAATGAAATGCTCTATCATTTTAAACTTCTTCAAAGTTTTAACACAAGAAATTTAGTTCTCTGTTTAGAAAATATTCTCTTGTCACATGCAATTTTTCTGAACTTGTTCAGTATTACCATTTAAAAATAAGAAACCATGAAGTCTCTGGAGCTTAGGGAAATTAACATAATAAAGCCATACATTTAAACTTCATAAATTCCTCCAAAAATTATAGAGAAAAGGCACCCTAATTTTCATGAAAATATTCAAATATGTTCAAAATAATAGCAATAATGTACTAGGCTTAAAATACAAGTTAAAGAGTCAAGCATAGTGGTGCACACTTGTAATTATAGCAAGGAGATCAAGGTAGGAAGACTGTAGATTCAAGGCCAGACTGTTATAAACCTGCAGAGAGAGAGAGAGAGCACCAGGGAGATAGCTCAGTAGAATAAGTGCTTGCCTGGCAAGCACAAGGGCATGAGTTCAATCCCCTGTTCCACCAAATGAAAGAGAGGGAGAGAGAGAGAAAGAGAGATTAAATTTTAAATTTAATATTCAAAAACGATTAGATTTTTTTCCCAGCACCCTTAACTTTGTTTACCTTAAGGTTACACTACAGTGAAACAGCTTGGTGCCTTACCTGTTAATATCAATTGCCTAGGTCTACTGCAGCTAGCAGAAGAAAATAACTCCAACTGGAGTCATTTTTTTTTTTTTTTGGTACCAGGAATCAAACTCAGAACCTTGAACTTGCGAGGCAGGTACTTGTGCTACTAAGCTAAATCCCCAGACACCCCAAACTGGTGTCTTAAATCACTTCGTCTATCATCAGGGTTGTGAAGGCTAGAATCCAGGGTTATATTGCTTGTGGTCCATTTCTTTCTAAGGATTCAGTTCCACATTGCTTAGCTGCCCTCTTCCTGTCTCCTAGTATGGGAGACAGAGAACAAGCTGTATCATTAATTATATTTCTTATTAATATATATTTAAGTGCTTATTATGTGCAAGTCATTACCATTGATAGAAAAGGAAAAGGAGACTCAAAAGGAATATGCAATATCATATATATATATATATATATATATATATATATATATATATATATATATATATATATAAAATATTAGCCCAGGAAGAATCTGGGACTCAGAAACTGCCTCACTGGAAGAATCCAATATATGCAATATATTATATATATTGCAAGTAACTAATAAGGACAGATTAAAGTTCTCAGAGATGATGAAGTTTAAGCAGAATTTCAAACACCAAATTCATTAGTCAGATATAGACATTTTACCTCACGAAAAGTATGGAAGCCTTTAAAAGTTTGGTATATTAAGTATACTGTCAATGGAATTGAATGTTGAAATTCATGCAAGAAAAGTCTTGATCAAAGCTATTGACAAAGCCCAAAGTGACAATTAATTTCTTAGGGAAGCACCTCAGGTGTAAACTATGCTTAGTAAGAATTGACATTGAAAGTCATTTATATTGCCTATAAAAGTAAAAATTTCATTTTCTAAAATGTTTTTGTTGTGTTCTTATGTATACAAAGCCTGGAAAAGTCACCAATTTCCTATAAGAAAGAACAAATGAAATTGACATGCAAATTCTCTGGTCTTTCAAACATTTTCACTTAACAACTAAATTGTTGTACCACTGTTCTTCTGAGGATAACTATAAATTCACTTAGATGAAAAGGGGAGAGGGTGTGGGCAGACAATTTTCAGCTGATGAAAAGCATTAGCCAAATTCTGTTTCAAGACTAAATCTTTGGAGACCTGGCAACTAGCCCAAGAAGAATCCAAGACATGGCAACCTGCTTCCCCAGAGGAATTCAAGTGCCCAGCCTGTCCTCCAACATTGCGGGACTGACAGTTGTCCCAGGAAGACTCTGGGACTCAGAAACTGGCTCACTGGAAGAATCTTAAGTGTTTGGCTCTTCCCTCTACATCTCAGGACTAGGCCACTTGGGGGAGGCTAGCCACACAGTAGGACCCCAACTGGGGTGCCCTGGATGGACAGGTGAGACTAACAAAATAGAAAACTGAAATAGAAGCCAACAGGTGGTAGGTTAGGTGAACCAATATTGAGCTCAGAGACAGAGGCACATGAAATAGAAATGGGGGTGGGGGTGGGGGTGGGGCTACTCCTTTCTGAAAATATTATTTTGTTTTACTTTATCTTTTTCCTTTTCTAGTTGTTCTTTGTTTCTTTCTCAATTTTTTTTTCATTTTTGTGTTTATCTTTCTTGTTTCCTTTTTCTTTTCCTTTTCTGTTTTCTAAAATCTGAGAACTTCAGCCATAGAAAACTAATCCCATGTCCAAAAGGTCAGGTAATCCCTCAAATTCTCCATTCTTTCTTTTCTATCCCTTTCCCTAGTTTCACAAACCTTACATGGACATATTCTGTCCTTCAGCCCTGTTTCTACTTCATTTCCAGTTATCTTCATTTATCCATTATCCTCCCTAAATTTCCCTACCACAAGGTAAACCAACTGGAGTATTTGTGCATACAACCTCCTAAGTTATGTTTGCTTTAGTTCTATAGACTTTGTTCCAATGATCCAAAGAATAAAATCAATAGTTCCCACAGTTTTATCAGTTTCTAAATTGTGCTTGATACGACTGTTATTGCAAATTGCACTACTTTTGCAAGGATGCCATATCTATTGCAATCAGTTGCTTTCCCTCCTGTAAATAATACTTGGAGGGGCTGGGGAGATGGCTCAGCAGAATAAGTGCTTCCCTGGCTAGCGCAAGGGGCTGAGTTGAAACCCTGGTTCAAAAAAAAAAATCATCTATCTATCTATCTATCTATCTATCTATCTATCTATCTATCCTTGGGACATTCAGGGTAATAACCATGGCCCCACACCAAAGGACTGGGGGCTGAGACAAACAATTAGCAATATCTCACTCTTAATTAGCTGGAAAGCAAGGATCTTGGGATAGACACAAAATAAGAATCTCCTACACACAGAAATGAGCCCTGAAGTACAGATGTTTTCTAGAGAGGCCTTGATAAGAGTGACATATTTGGCTCTCACAGAGAGCAAACTGGTCAAGCATTGGCCGTTGACTCATCCACATGGATGGCACAGACAAAGGATCTACAAAATAAGGTACAGGACTACAAGATAAACCCTAGGGGACTTCACTGACCACATAAGAAACATAAAGTACATGTGTTGGTATATAAGTCTTGCTCTATCTAGGTCTTAACCATCCAGCAGAAAAGTATAAAAATGAAGTATACATCGCGGGGCCATAATATTAAGCTGAGCTGTAAATGGCTATGCTCGACAACTTCTTCAGATAACTCACTATTGTTGTGGAATGCTGGACTGTGTTGGATTGTGTCATCGAGTTCAGGCACCTAAATTAGTTGAATGACAATGGAGGGCCCATCTCTGACAGGTGTAGACAAAGGAAGGGGTATAGAAAGGAAGAATCATGATGTGTGTGTATAGACAGTACAGTTGGGATAGATAACACCGTGCTTCTACATAACTCTATGAGAGGCAAGATTTGCACTAATGGTGGTTGGATAGGATATTATGTCGGCTTCTAGTACTATGGACCACCACTAGGAAAATACCAAGGTAGAAAGTATTAATTATTGAATCTTTGATGTAATTCAGGTATAAACAATAAGATACACAAACAGCTACACTCTCTTTCTTTACTGATGAGAGATATACGGTATAATAATGTCTGTAAGTATAATATCATGTATGCACCTTCTATGATACCAAAACATTATGAAAATGGTTTGCAATGTATTAATTTATCAAATCCATCTTGTCAAGGTATTTTAAAACTGTCTCATTGATATTTGTACTTCAATAAAACAAAAGTTAAAAAGAAAAAATAAGGTCACAATAATAAGCTGAGCTGTAAATGGCCCTAGTCAACAACTTCTGTGGATAACCCACTATTATTGTGGACTGCTGAATTGTGTTGGATTGTTTCACTGAATTCAAGCATCTATAATAATTGAATGACAATAGAATGCCCATCTTTGACAGGACTAAACAAAAAAAAAAAAAAGAGAATACAAAGGAAGAACCATTCTGTGTTTGTATGAACAGTACAGTTCAGATAAATATGCATCACTTCTGCATAAATATATGAGATGCAAGATTTGCACTAATAGTGTTTGGACAGGATATCCTGTCTGCTTTTTGTACTAAGGATAACCACTAGGAAAATAACAATGTAGAAAGTATTAATTGTTGAAACTGTACTATAATTCAGTTTTAAAGAATGATATACAGCTATATTCTCTTATTTCATGATTAGAGGCATCTGCTCTAATAGTGTTTGTAAATAGAATACCATGTCTGCACCTTGTACAACAAAAAATCACTATGAAAACAATATGCAATGTATTAATTATTGAATCTGTTCTACTAATTTGATTTGAACCTGTCTCACTGCTATTTGTTCTTCAATAAAATAAAACAAAATAAAATAAAAGAGTGATATAGTTACCTACTACAAAAACTCATAAGGATCATTGCAGAAAATAAAAGTAAGTTTTGAAATGGAAAATAACAGGACTAAGAAACAAAATGCAACCAGAGAACTCTAGTCCACCCAGAATAAATCAAGGAGACATAAACCTAGAAGAAATTGGAAGGCATACATCTAAAATTTCTGAAATGATAGAAACCAAAGTAAAGAAACAAATCCATGAGGGTAGAAATGAAGTCAGATCAGAAACAGTTTCTCAGATATGAAAAAGAAATGGTCACATTAATGAAGAAATTTCTCAGCATATCTAGAGAAAAAAACACATACAAAATAGAGGAGCATAGCAAAATTCTAGAAATCTTGAATGAACAGTGTAGGTAATAAAAGAATACATAATTGGGATTCAAAACAATACCAAGGAAATTAACAATTCTACTGAAAAGTGAGAAAACTGCCTAAGAGAAACTAAAGATAGATTTTTCAGGCCTTTGAGACAGGATCACAACTTAGGATAAGGAAAGGAAAGATCTCTTAAACATAACAAGGGACCAAAAAATAAAAACTCAACAGTTGCAAGGCGATGCAAAGGAAAAGATAGTTTTGTAAGTCAACACAAATGACAAAATGCTATTTGCAGAAGTAATAGAACTGAAGAAATTCATGACCACCAAACCAACCCTACAAACAGTACTGAAAGATGCTCTAGACAGAGATGAAAACACAGACACACAATTCCAAGAACAACGTCAGAAAGAAACCATGAGGCATGGTAAGCAACTAAACAAGGGAAAAGCAGAGAATCAACAGCAGGAATACACTACAACAAAGATAAGCCAATCCGTACCAGAATAACTGTCACAGATGTAAAATCGATCAAGAAATAAGATCCAACAATATGCTGTATAGAAGAAGCACATTTAACTGAAAAAGAAACTCAGACTGAAAGTCGAAGGATGGAAAATAATACCCCATGCAACAAGAATCCAGAAAAAAAGCAAGGATAACTATTCTGCTTTTTAAAAACTGTGAACTTCAAATCTAGAATAATCAAAAGAGTTAAGAAGGTCACTGTATACTTGTTGGGGGAGAGTACAAGAAGAGATAACAGTAATAAATATGTATGCACCCAATACAGTAATGCCCAACTATATGAGACAAATTTTAATGGACGTGAAAAATCAAACGAGCAATAACAGTTGTCACTTGGGGGAATTTAACACCACATTGTCACATAAAGATAGGCCAACTAGACAAAGAAGCAGTGGAGAAATATAAGAACCTGAACCGAACCTGAGAGCAGATGGACTTAGTAGATGGTTACAGAGTATTCCACCCAACATCATCAAACTACACTCTGCTCAGCTCCACGTGGGACTTTCTCTAAAGTAGACCATACACTAGCCCATAGAATATACCTAAGTAAATGCAAAGAGACTGAAATTATTTCATACATATTAGCTGACCTATAGTGTAATGAAATTGGAAATTAATTCAAAAGAAACCACGAAAGCTCCCATTAACACCTAGAGTGTGATGCAGCTTTTCAATAATTCAAAGTGATTTTTCTCAAACTTCCCCCTCTCATCCTGTGACAGTACCTCAGGCAGATGATAGTTTAGTGCTCTGGAATATTTCATCTCCAATTAAGAGTGGCCTTAGACAAATCAAATTCAAAATGAAGCAATGACTGCAAAAACAAGTTAAAGTGTATAAAGAGAGCTGATAAGGTATGAACACAAAGTGTTTATCACTACACTTTTTACTTCAGAAATTATTTCTGATCTGATCTCTTCTATACCTTTCTGCAGTTGTTTCTTTACTTCCAACGCTATTATTTCAGAGATTTCAGGCGTGTGATTTCCAGTTTCCTCTCTGCTAGTGTCATATGCGTTTGTACTGGGTGGACTTGGGGCCTGAGACTGCTTTTTGTTCCTTCTCTTTGTCATTTTGTATACCACTGACTTCTGACCTTTGGTGTAGAGCTTAGATAGAGTTGTTGCCTTAGTACAAGGTCAGGATCTAGGAAGTTCAGACTCCTCCTTGGCTTGGGTCTGGCTGCTGGGCTTCACTTCTTCCTGCTGCAGCCTTGCAGGTGAACCCTTTGTGTCACTCTGGCAAGATGTCCTGCTCCAGAGTCTGCCGTGTAGGTCTTGTCTCTAGCCTCTTTGCAAGGAGTTCTGCTGAAGGGATCCACGCTGTGCCTGTGCTCTGGGTCACTTCAGGGTCTTGAGGCCCCGGCTCTATCTCACTCACATGCCGGGCCTGCGCTCTGGGTAGATTCAGGATCTGGCAGTCTGGGCTGTCTTACTCACATGCTCCAAAGTGTTTTGTGTTTTTTGTTTTTTTAAATGGCTCATTTTGAATTATAAGTCACTAATACTATGAGTATTACAGAAAGTCAAAGATTGCAAAAATAACATAAAACATATAAGATACTAACACAGAATGTGACATGAATTAGATATAGACGCTTCCAAATGAGGAACACAAAGATAAGGTGTTAGAATAAATTATCTACTCTGTCTATGTTATTTATCCTACTTGGTGCTCTTAAATTAAATGTACCAAGCTAACAGAAACATGAATTAGTATTATCAAGAGAATCTGTGATATAGAGTGAGTAAATATGCACTGTGTGCATGCCATTTAATGCGGCACCACCAAGAGTTACACAGAGGGAGGACCTCAAACACCTACAAAACATTTATTTCAGATATTTTGAAAAGAGACAGTCTAGCACCTTCCATTCCAGGGGGGGAGGTATATTTTTATCACTTTAGTTTCCTATCTAGAATCTCATGTTTCTCTATAAAGAAGCCTGAAATGACCAATTTCTGTAAGTACTTTCAAACGTGTACTAAAAAAATTACTAAGTGTTTTCACCACTTGAAACCTATAAACATAGCGTGAACAAATTCAAAGGACAAATAGGATTTTAATCAAGAGGGTTACAGGAAGGGTACAACTCAGATTCCAGAAACAGCTTATTAAAGGAATTAGGGCAGGCAAGCCCAGGATACATGAGAGGGGAATGAGTGCTTCTGCTTCTTGTTGATAGTGCTGGATTAATTTGCTGGTTGGTTAAGGAGTGAGTAGAGATGAGTCATTCATTGGCTTTTCAAGTATTGAGTTCCTGTAAGGGAAATGATGAGATTAGAGGAGGTGTTGATATGCTCGTGAGCTTAAAGCCCAGACAGCTCTGGATCAATACCAGAGCAAGTTACTTAACCCCTCAGTCTTCTGGTTTTGTTTTCTTTTTTTCTATTAAAATGAGATTAGTCATTGGTTGGTACAAAATGTAAATGAGACAGACAACCTACATAGAGCATGTAGCCATGGTTCTCATGTGACTTTTACCACTGGAACAAAAGCTAAAAACCACAAAACATTAAAGGCTTTGAGTGTAAATACAGTACAGGGAATTATTTATTGAGAGCTTTTTAAAATGTATTTGGGTCTCACTACATAGCTCAGACTCATAGTGATCCTCCTGTTTTCAACCTCCCCAGTGCTGAGATTATAGGCTTATGCCATTAGCCCATACTCTGTGGCCAGCTCAACCTGCCCTGAGGGTGAGTGTGTCATGGCATATGGTGCCAGAGATCAAACCAAGGTGCCTGTACCTGCCTAAGCTAACCTAAGCAGACATTTTAGTCCTCTGAGCTAACTAGCCGGCCCCTATTTAGAGCTTTCTATGTGCTAAGTTCTTTTTCAAGTATTAGTGTCAACTTCATGGCTTTGAGGGAGTAAATGCTGATGGTCACAGAGCTAGTGGCAGCATTTGGATACCAAAGCCCACAAGTGTAGTTGCTACTACACAGTCCACAGAGTCAGGACACTGAGTGAATGTCTTGATCATTATCTGGCACAGAGACATTGTCAAGGAAACACCACCTCTGTACCAAAAGTTCTTCTTCATGTATGAAATACAGTTAATGCCACATATGAGTGAGTCTCTGCTCCAATAAAATTTTATTTACAGGAATAAGTAGCAGACCCAGCTCATTTCTTCCGATCCCACATCATACTTCATTCAATCTTATTCTGGCCAATTTCTAGCTGAGTGACATTTGAAAACCCTTTTCATTGACTTCTCACCTTAGCTTTTCCTTTTTGTTACCTCAGGCCAACAGTAAAACATTGCCACGAAGACAACAATTAATGATATGTGGAAGGAGCTGTGCAAATTCAGACTGTCATAGACTTTGAATTTTATAATGGAAAGTCAAACGTGTAAATTGCTCTAATGAAAGCACTAAAGAAAAGCCATTGGTCTCAGGCTCCCATTGTCTCAGGAGCTCATATTTTGGTGATGGTTCAGATGTTTCCTTCCTAAAACTTATAGGAAGCCTTGACAGGTCTCAAAAACTTTGGCAGGGTTGGATGTAGCTGGTGGGAGAGCATTTGTGTAACACGCACAAGATTCTGTGTTGATATCCTGAACTTGGGGGGAAAAAAATCAAACAAAAAACTTCCAAGAGTTTTTTGTTAACTTTGGCCTTTTATCCTAAGCCTGTTTTTCTTGCTCCATGTCCTTTTGAGCATAATAGTTTGGAACTGGTAAGGTAAAGTGGGGAAGATTGACATGGAGTTAGTGACACATGCTGAAAATGTCAGGAATGGCAAAGACTTCCTCACTGCACTTAGGGATACAGTTCATTCTTTGAACAAATGTTCATTGAGCACATTTAAGCTGAGCACAACCATGTATTGGACTACAAAGATGGAGAAGACAGAGACCCTGGTCCGTGCACACAGGCCCGTTACAATGAACTGACCTGTTTCAGAAGATGAGCTCTCCTATCCTGCATGGTTCAGGAAGCACACAAACCTTTGACCCAGACATTTCAAGATTTGGCGAACTGGAAAACTGATAAGTACAAAGGCAGACTCACGAAAGGACATGTCACCGAGCAGCCGGTGCTGCACGCTGTGTGTGCTTGTATGCTGTCTTCTTAATGTTTACCAGAACCACGCTCTGTGTGGATCCACTGGTTACCTCACACTCTTCATTAAATCAACTCATCCTTTTAAGAATCAGTAAATTTGCAAAAGGGCCAGCCAGACAGCTCAGCAGACTAAAAAGCGCCTGCTTATGCAGGCCCAGGGACCAAGCGGGCCCCACACCCAGGGTGCACTGAGACACGACTGAGACTGGGCATGGTAGCATGTGCCTGTAATCCCAATGCTTGGAGGCTGAAAACAGGAGGGTCATTATGAGTCTGATCTATGTAGTGAGACCCTGTACACCCTACACTAAAATTCATTTTTTAAAAAATTAAAGTAAATTTACAAAGAAAATTTCAGATTTGTACTAATTACAAAAAACACAGTAAATTCCTAATTATATGAAAAAATTAAGGGATACAAATAATTCTTATACCATTAAAAATTATTTATTTGGCCACCAATGTAGGGACATTCCACACTTTGGGTAATAGCATTAAGAGGTGCAGTAAATTCAAGTAGGAGTAAAGCAACTGAATAAAACCAGAAAATTCAGTCTGGAAGAAATCTTAAAAGCCGTGTAATCTAATCGCCTTCATTTTGCTGAGGTCTAAGGAGAAAGTATTTTTCTTAAGATGGGAAAAAGTTGGAAATTCACTTTTTTAAAATCCAATGTTCTTTCCTGTGCTCTATAGGAGTAGATTTACCTTTCAGAATTAAATGAATCTAATAAATACATTTATAGACCTGCCATTTTAGCTGAGTAATCTAGAAACTTGTTTGACCAAAATTGATCCAATATGCCTTATTGTTGGGAAATGATATTTACAACTTTAAATAACACTAACAAAATTCCTACCAATATTAGCCCACCGCTCAAAGGTTTTACAAAAGCAAATAATTTTACCTCTTAGTAAGTACTGTGGATACCACACGTGTTCTTTTCATCCATGTCATGAAAACAACACCAAAATAACAGTAACTCATTAAACACGTAAACAGAAAGTAAAGCCTTTTGGCCCATCTTCATTCTCCACCTGAAAATAAATAAATAAAGGGAGGCAACAGTAAAACTAAGATGAAAATGAAATTCAGGGGCAAAGAAAATATAGGGATAAATAGATATTAAATGAACAGACTTTCAGGTAAAACCAAAGTGCTTACAGGACAGAATATGTGGAAATTGGAAGCTCCATGCACAGAGCAAAGACTCAAAATGAAAGTGGAAAAAGTACCAGTCTGGAGTCTAGATAAGAGTAATTAGGCCTGGCTATTCCCTCTTCAACCCACACAATCAGAAAACTGACCCTGCTTTAATGATTAAGTCAGGAAGACCCTGAACTTGAGACCTGAGGCATAGCTCAAGGCCGTGTTCAAATGGAGGAGTTAAATGAAAGAGACTAGCGTCTGAATACTGTCCCTTTCCTAACCCCACTCTACTCCCAAGACAGCCTGCGCAGGCGAAGAGGAGGATTTCTTACTGATGAGAGGAACCAGGCCAAAAGTAAAGACTTACAAATACTGTCACTTAACCCCATAATCAAATGAGCGACTGCTCAGATTAATTGCCCTTCTGTGAGGTTGTCCACCTCAATGGACAAATGTCCCTCCTGCCCCAGCCTGGCTTTTTCATAACTCCATTTTCAATTTGCACAGAGAATCAACACCTTCCTTAATTTTATTTTAAAACACAAATTTAACACAAAGGATGGTAACAATATATATATATATATATATATATATAGACTCATATAGAAAAAAAAATCATAGGACACATTAGCATAAGGCATAGGCAGATTAGTTCAGCTGAGTTGGAAGGTACAGGAAAAGAAAAGATCCCAGCTTGAACAGGGAGGTACACTCTCATACAAAGATTGGACTTGGCCCACTTGCAAAAGGTCAAAGTCAGCCTCTTTGGATTTGCTGGGGCTGGCCAGAGCCTGGTTGATCTTTACCTTGATTTTGATTTCTTATCTCCAGAGAAATCCTTATTGCTTAAGGGGCAATTTAGTTCCCAGTGAAATCACTTTCTTGCCTGAGGACTGCCTCAGTTCCTGTCTAGAATAGTTCCTGTCACTTGGGAAGATACCCTCAGCATGGGGTGATTCATGAGGCTTTTCTTTCCTTGGAGCACAAAGTGAATGTAGAGTTAGGCCATTGACTACAGGATTCTAGGATCCCTCTTGGAGGCCTCGAAATGATATAAAATCTGACAATTGGATCTCTCTGCAAATACTGCAAATCTTTATATTTAACCTTTACCTTGATGTACTGAGTGTCTCCCTTAGTTCTGAGAGCAGTTTTCACCAAATATTCAGCACGAAGCAGGGCTTTAGGAAACCCTGATTTCTATTTTTTTTTTTTTTTTTTTTTTTTTTTTTTTTTTTTTTTTTTTTTTTTTTTTTTTTTTTTTTTTTTT
>PVKA01036351.1:9040-21800 GCA_004027165.1 Ctenomys sociabilis
AGTGGTATGAGAGAAAAGATAGCTGAGTAGGAAACTGGAAATACCATTTCCTAGTTAATGTTTTTTAGTTCAGAGAGACTAAAGACAGTTAATTCTGGTGACTGGCCACTGTTACCATTAATACCTAGCATTGCTCTAAGATTACACTATAGTAACTTCATTGTAACTGGTGAAGCTGAACCTTCACAGGTGTCATTTGCCGTATGAGTTTCTCCCACAGCACAGCTAATAGGTGGCACAGCTGGACTGAGCGGATTGCTGCTCCCCTCAGTTAAGTTCTTACAACACTTGCCAAGTGATTACTAAGTGTTGGGCACCCAGACAGAGAGCATTCAATTGAATTATTACAAAAGTCCTGAGACGATACTGCCTCCTTCTATATGGTAAGGAAATTATGGGTAGGGGAGAGTGACTTGCAAACCTGCTCCTTCCACTCTGTCTTGTGGCCTCAGGGACCTCCTGTCCCCTGCCCTGCCTTGTCTACCACTGCCTAGGCCAGGTAACCTCTCACTATAACCAGCCAAGAGCACTCGCAACATGTCTGGCTAAAGAGGTTCCACAGTACAAAGCACAACTGTTTTAGTGTCCCAACTTTACAGCAAATTCAAATTCTCAACTATAGACATCAGAACAAGATATACAAGCTTCCTTACACTTTTGGGCGCCATTAAAGAGAGCTCGATCTTTTGGGGTGTCACCAACTTCAATGATCTTGGCCCCAGCCAAGAGCTGCATGATTAGGCCAGAGGTAACAATGGGAGAGATCCCCAGCTCCATCAGTGTGCCTGGAGAAAGGGGAAGGTGAGACAGCATTAGCTTGGAAAAATGAAACACTGAGTATCAGAATAGATAAGCCAACCTGAATGGGTCCCCCTTACACAAATCCAGTATGTTTCAACTGGCTAGTAACACTTAAGTTATAGAATAATCCCAAAATATCAGTGATTAGAGTATAATTTAATTTATTCTGTTCAGCCAACATCTTACTCTGTTTAGGAAGTCACATGGTATCTAAACATACTGCTGCATTTAAATCCACTACCAACAGATTCATTCTGGTCTCACAGAGCTAAGGTTCATTTCTTCATCAGTTAATAAAAGCAGGACAACATTCAAATCATTTCCAGAGTCTGCAGAGGGGTCTGGTACATTTGTATCTATTTGTGAACAAGCTTCTACTTTCCATTATGCTAAAATGGGCTATAGCTCTTCTGACTGATTTGGAACTTAATTTGAGCTATATTTTAAAAATGAATTAATCAAATCAGTATCAACAATATACATTCAAAGTATATGTCACCCTGAACCCTGCAGGTGACTACTTAGAATACACAAAACACTGGTACGGATATTTTTTTTTTTTTTGATACACATAATCTGTAGATATGGAAAAGATACAGCTGAGAAACAAATTACACATTTTAAAGGATGTTATCAATGGACATGCCATCATTTCAGGTATTCACAAGGTATTCTAGCTTTCCCATTTTCATAAAATTCTCCACAAAACAGATTTATCTTGTTATTACAGGTTTTGTATTTACACCCAACTGCAAACACAATGGTATCCTTCAGTGCTGAGTGTAGCATTTAATTAGGCCATGCAATGGGGAATGCTAACATTCTTCACTCTTCCCAAATACCTGGAACTCCACAGAAAGCCACAGCCTATAATTAAAATGAGACTCCTCGACTGACAGTATACAGGGAAGAGGCAGAGTGAGTGAGAATATTACCCCTGTTAGAGGCTAGAATCACTCTCATCCAGTAGAAAGGGTCAGCTGAGTCTGAAGACATGATACCAAACAGAGGAATCTGGAAACAAGCAAAGAGAAGTTGGCACCTCATTTCCAGCCCACTTCTACTTCCATCACAACACCAATGCCTGAACCCTGGGCTTTTTACCTGGCAGCATACTAAGAAGATAAAGAGGGTGATGGCTGTCCATAGCACTTTTTCTTTAAATTGAATCTGTAAAAAAAAAAGCAAACATGAGGAGTATTACAACCAAATTAATAAAAATGGATTCATATTGAACCCTTTGTTCACTAGAGAAAGAGAGCCATGTATCAAACACAGCACTAAACCCAAGAACAGATATGGTATGCTACCCATGTAGAAGGCAAAGATCTCAGTTAATCCTCCCACAGAACAGTGTCCTCATCTTTTTATGACAATGAGAAAACCAGCTCTTGGACAGGCTAAGAACTTTATCCCACAACCTACAGATGAAGTAAGTTTGGGTCTAAATCTGTGCTCTTAGCCATGTCTTAACAAGAATTTTAGACCAAAGATCAAGAACATCACAACAGAAAGTAACTTTTGTAAAACAGGTAAACACAGATAAGCATTGGCAACATCTGAGCAAACACTTTTCATTTGATCAGCGTCTGAAAGTAAAAAAATCTTGTTGTTCTAGAGCCAACTAATTTGGAATTGTTCAATAATGTATTTTTATGAACCAAGATAAAACCACATAGTAACCAATGGGGGGGGGGGCACAGGAAGAGCTGATGTTTAACCCATACCAGTAACATTTGAACTTCAAGAATGTTCACAATCTTCTAAGTCATAGGTGACAAGAATCATTTTAAAGATGACTATCAAGTATCATTAGAAAAGTTTAAATCCTTCCTGCCCAAGGCCTCTGTCACTAATTAGTAGAGTGGAAACTATTTTGGGTCTTCCTTTAACATTATCTTCCCTAGTATAGTACTGGCTGTCTATGCCACTAGAATGGACGTGGTAGGCTTAGCAAACACTTGACTTATGGCGAAATTACCTAATGAGTGACAGTATCAAAGGTCCAAATTATAGAGGAAAAGTCTGTTGGAAGCCTTGGTCAGAATAGTAGTTAAGCCCTTTACTTCCACAACACAGGTTAGGAAAAAGACCTGATGCACCTTGCCAAGGAGATATAACTCAGGGCCAAAGATACGCCACAGGAAGCTGGGGATTCACAGAACTCTTCTCTGCCTTGAGAATGAACATTCCCCTTCCTACTTGTCATCCCACCACATCAAGAAAATAGAAGTTGGGTAAAGGAAATCTTTCAGACTAACGAGTGATGTGACAATCTTGTAATGAAATCAATCCCCACAAGAAAAGAGAAAGGTAGATAACTTTTTTCAAGATTCATTTTTAAAATGACCACATCTCTTGTAGCTACAAGGAAACCTAGTATCAAAATTTCAAAAGCTATTTAAGTCCTATCTCCTTCACCTCTTAAACAGCCCCTAATGCATCTTTGCTTCATCCCACAGCACACTCTCCAGTACAAAAGCCTCTAAGCCATACTCTAGGTTTCTCCTTTACTCCAACAGTTATCTTCTAATTTTGTCAGGTCTTCTACCTATTACTCCTACTTACTCTTTTATGTTCTATCAATATAAACTACATTTAACCACTTCCATCCAAGCATTGACTAGTCTTGTCTTCTCTGAAACTATAAAACATATACTCTTCTTAGCAAAATTCCCATCCATACCCTCAGGAAACTTCTCTCCAAACCACCAGACATCACCTCTTCCAAAGTTTATGAGCTGCTTGCACATGTATTTCCATTGCCAAGGTCACATGGTTTAGGAAGCACTATAAAGGATGATGGGAGGCCTGCCAGGCTCCAGAGCAGTACTTGTCCCAAGACATTTGCATGGAGGGGGCAGCTTTATCACTTAGTCCATGAAAGGCAGCTCTTATGGAAGGTATTTACATTAAACTATGCATTTTATGTAAAAGAACAAAAGTAGACTTTAAGTACCTAGACATCCACATATATGGATATACATAAACATATGTGACATATGGTGACCACATTAACAATCATTTGAAAAGAATGCTGACACGATATCTTTCTATTTACAATGAAAATGTCCTTGTCAGACACGTGCACTTACACTGGCAACACTCATAGTTTTGGGCTTAGGCTGTGCAGCCATTGAAATTCTGATAAAGATTCACCATATTTTTTACTGCACCTATTTTTAAGTGTCAGACTTCACAATATGCCCATAGTCTCAGCACTGTGACAGCCTACAGTAAACGTACAAATTTAGTCTAAAGTGATTGTTCTTCCCCCTAGCAGCTGGGTATAAAGTACACTTCCTACAGGGGGAAAAAAACCTCCACAATCTGCTCGAACAGAGGAGAGTAACTCAATCTGAGGATGCTAACTGAGGCCTTATTCATCCACTCTGGGCAAACCTGAGACTTTGTTCACTGAATAGCCACCAAAGCTGCTCCAAATACAGCTCGATGATTTCAAGGGCGGGGGAAGGGTTCCCCATACAAGCAGACCGCCTCTCCACAGCGCTTCGGGGTGTGACAGCGCACAACACTCCACACTCTAGGGGAAGAGGGAGAGTTTCCACTTGGCGAGTCGAAGCCATCTTTAATTGTACTGTAAACTTCAGCGCCCAGTTTCACCAAGCCTCCTCTGATGACGATTTAGGGAACTTACCTTCCGCTCTGGCTTCTGAATTTCCGGCAGGATGACACAGAAGGGCTTGATGACTTCCAGAAATTTGACTTTGATGAAAGAAACAAAAGATGATGAGTTAGGACACAGGGAGACCTGCCGCGCCAACCAGGGACGCCTCGTGCCCTGGACGCAACGGCGCAGACCGGGCTTGGGGAGCGCGAGCAGCCCTGAGGAGGGCCGGCGGTGCAGGCCGTGCACACCGAGAACCGGGTGGGCCTTGGGGGGTGCGTGCTCCACCGTCCAGGGGAGCGGAGGGGGGCTTGAAGCGTCCCAACAGTACCAGGGACCCACCCCCAATGGACTCACTCGCCATGGCGGCGGCTGCTCGAGCTCCGGGTCGCGCTTGGGCTTCACTCCGCTCCGAGTGAGGAGAAGGCGCCCACTCCGGAGCGCGGCACCTTCGCCGAGAGACACGTCAGTGCTAGCCCCGTGGGGAGCGGCGGGCCGCGGGGCGGGACCGGGGGGCGGGCCGAGGGCCGCTTCCGCTTCCTGCCACGCGCGCTGGCCGACCACCGCGCAGCCTTCCGCTTAGACTACATCTCCCGGCATCCAGTAGGAACTCCGGTGGGGGGCGGCTTAAAAAAGGGCGCGGGGCATGCTGGGACCGGGAGCGTGCGGCTGCGCAGCCTGGATGAACAGAGATGAACGGGCCTGTTGTGCTTGTGAAGTCGGGCTGGTGCTGAGTAGAGTGGAACAAAGTCCTGTAAATTTCTTAACTCTTTGAAGATACTGAGTAGGTTCAAAGGTCCTTTGTGTAGAGAGATTCGGTCGCTCTTGAGTAAGGCAGGGTGGGGGATCCGACGGAACACGCTGGTTTGTCGAGGCGATCAACAAGCCTGTGGGCCTGACTTAGATGAGGGAGTCCCTGCCGTAGAGGACGAGTGGGCTTGTGAAGCGAAGAGACCGTAGTTCACAGAGAGCTGGGACCGCTCAGGACGCATTCTGGCCGGCGGAGGATCTAGGAAGGTCTCTTGGAGGAGTAGCTCCTGTGCCAAGCCTGGCGGACTTTAACGAGAAGAAACGAGAGTGGTGTTTTAAGCTGCAGGAGGCCCTTGTGGACTGGCCGTGGAGATGTGACTGTTCCTGATATACGAGGAAGGTTCTATCGGGCTGCGGCGAAGAAGATGACGTGCAGGACGTCAGCGTGGGGTGTCAGAAATGCTGTCAAGCGTTTGGTGACACCTCTAAGAGAAGTAGACTGTTAGGACGTTAGGCAAGCCGATTTCTTGGAGCTAAATCTTAACCTGAACAAAAAGGTGAAGGTTCTATGATGCAAAATGCTTTTTATTAGGTATTGCTGCCCTTCCCTCGCACTTCACTACAAGATCAGCAGTAAAGTGGCCCAGTGTGATATCCATCCTCTGCCAAAATAAAACAAGAAGGCAACCATGATTGTTTTTCTTGGGATGTGACTGAATGCCAGCCCTCTACCTTCACTTCTAGGACACATTGATAACCTTATTTGGAGTTTTAGTTCGCAGCCCCTTAACTAAACTTTTTTTTTGGGGGGGGGTGTGTATCAGGGATTGAACTCAGGACCTTGCACTTGCCAGGCAAGTACTTACTTTACTGAGCTATCTCCCTGGCCCTACTTAGTCATATTTTTGAGACAGAGTCTTGTTATGCATATTGTGAAGTTGCCCAGCCTAGGCTTGAACTTGTGACATTCCTGCCTTAGCCTTTCCAAGTGCTAATAAATGATACCTTAATGGACATAGCATTATTTTAGCTTTACAAAATAAATATTTGTTACACTTGGCAGTATTTCAGTTAACTATAAAGTAGTTGTACATATGCTAAGAAAGTTTGAACAGAAGTGGAAGGTAGTTTTTTTAATAGATATACTGTTTGAAGGAAAATGAGGCTTCTATCCCAAGAGAAAAATAAGATTAAGTTTTCTAATATGGAAATTATGTGATGACAAAGATGAAAACTTTTTTTGGGGGGCAGTTTCAGTGCTGGGTATTGAATCATGTCCTTGCACATGCTGTCCTACGTACCAGATCCTCAGTTTTGGGCTACTGTTTTGTAAAGATCCATAGATGGAGAGTGAATAAAAAGTTGTAAATTAAACTAACTGGTTAAAAGATATTTTCATAAATAATTTTTGTGATTTAATACCTTAAAGTCTTAGATTACAAGGTCATAAAATATTTAAGATAATTGCAAAAAAAAAGATAATTGCTATTCATAAGTAGAGCATTCAACATTATTAACAATGTCAGTGACGGTAAGAAAAAAATCTCTACTTAGTTCATTTAATTATTATCAATGTAGTGGAGAAGTTGTTGGAAGTATTTGATATTACCTGTGTCAAATCATGACCCTTAGACAACAAGATAGTGGTGACCATGTCAAAGCTTAATTTCCTCAAACCAGAAGTGGTGTATACCCATTGGAATGATCTGGTGAATTATTTTTTGCTACTACTTGTATTGATTAAGTCATGATAGTTTATTTAGAAAGTAGATATTTAAAAAATTTTTGATTTGCATGTTGATCTGTATATTAATATTACTTTAACAGCTCCATATTTAGGACATTATGTCTTTGGGAGGTAGCTTTTTTTAAAAATCCCTTTTGGGATTGAACCTAGAACAGGCTGACCTGCATCCTCAGCCCTGAAGATGTATTTTTGTTTTAAAAATCTGGAACAATCATATAAAACAAAATCCAGATTTTCTTCCTTTTGAAATATCACTACAGGCCTCACAGGCCCCGCCCATGAGCTCCTTGAACTGGCCACTGAGGCACGTGTGGTGATGCACACCTGTAATCCCAGTGCTCGGGAGGCTAAAATCAGGAGGATCACTATAAATCCAAGACTCTGTACCACATACATTAAAAAAAAAAAAAAAAAAAAAAAAATCAAAATCTCAGAAAGCTGGTTCTGAATTATTACATACCAGAAATCAACCAAGTGGTGGCTGCTTTTTTTAGATTGGTCATGAGCTCCCCAGAGTTTCCGCTTGTCCCTGCTCATTTGCCTGGTCTATGTAATTATTTGAATTTGTGGTCCCTACTGTAAAATTTTAAGGCCAGGATCTTAACCGGATAGTGTTACCATTTATGCCATTTGCTCAAAAAGGCAAATTGGGAGAAGAATAAATTGCAAATCCTAATCCCCATGATGAGTATGTGAACATGAATGTTTGTGTCTGGAGGTGGGGGCAGGGTGCTGGCAATCCATCGGAAAGTAAAAATCCCTACAACCAGATCTGATCTTTAGAGATGAGATTATAAGATTGTAAAGTCAGCCAGGGGTGGTTCATGCCTCAGGAGACAGAGGTAGGAAGCTCATTGTGAATTAGCGGCCAGCTGGGCTACCTAAATGAGTTCAAGACCAGTCTAGACTACATAGTAAGACTCTTAGGGGGGAAAAAAAAGATTGTAAAGTCATTTTCAATGGGAATAAATGAGATTTTCAAGGGAGAAAATGGAGGAAATGAGATTCAAGGAAAGACCTTGGAGAAGAAGAGTGAACTGTGTTTGGGGATAGGAAGCAGGAGCAGCAGCCCAATAATAAGGAAATCAGTGGTTCAGTAGGTTGAGGAAAGCTGATTATTGGCAAGTTTGGTGGTATTTTGGTTAGTGTGTAGATTTTATTTTTTTAGGTACTGGGAATCAAACTCAGGACCTTATACTTGCCAGGCAGGCACTGTGCCACTATATCCCTGGCCCTGGAATGTAGATATATTTGTTGCTGCAGAGATTAAAAAAACAAGCCCCCCCTCCAAAAAAAACCAAGCATCATAAACCAGATGGAAGGCTAGGTGGCAGTGTAGGACTTCAGTTCTGATTGTGTTTCTGCTCCACTCCTTTTAGGATGATGTCACAACCCATAAAATCCAGTATTGCCCATCACCATGTCTGTATTTTGCTCATCTGGAAGAGGTGGGCATACCCCCCTTTATTGTACAACTTAACACACATTATTTCTGCTCAAATCCCATTGGTTACAGCCAAGTCATATGACCACACAGTGGAAAGAGGCTGAGAAATTTAGTCTTTTGGAAAGGTATGTCTGTCCAATTACCATGGACATTCAGGGACACCATCAGTCTGCCAAACAGGTAATACATAGAAATGGGACCTTGAAGAGAAAGAGACAGGAATATGATAGATGGACTATGCAAAGGTGGCTTCTTGTGGCTGAGTTAGAGAGACACTGGCGGTGCAGCTATGATTGGAGAAGCGAGGCTTCCTAGTTAGAGCAGATACGTGATGAGCTGCACAGGTCAGGAGAAACAGTGGCCTCAGGAGACACAGGCCTTCCAGTCTCCTGAGAAAGGCCCTTTAGAAGCAGGAAAAGGAAAGGAGGGAAGGCAGGCACATCTGACCTCTGAGGAGAATTCAGGGGCTTTTCCTGTGACTGATACCAGATAGAGCAGTAGGGCATAGCTGATTATATCAGGGATCTGCCAACAAGATTAAAGTTGTACGTATCCATATGTATATGTATGTATACATCAGAGATGTCAGAGGAATATATACGTGAGGAATAGAACCAGAGAGGGGTTTATTTCTAGGAATTGGCTCCTCATCTCTTTTTTTTTTTTTTTTTTTTTTTTTTTTTTTTTTTTTTTTTTTTTTTTTTTTTTTTTTTTTGTCTTTTTGAGACAGGGTCTCACTATGCAGTTCAGGCTGGCCTTAAGCTCACTTTGTAGCTCAGGCTGGTCTTGAACTCACAACAATCCTCCTGCCTCAGCCTCCCAAGTGCTGAGATTACAGACATGCGCCACCATGCTCGGCTCTCATGCTTGTTCTTATAGCCTTTCTGGTGGTTGGACAGATGGTATCAAATCACAATTCCAGGACAATCAGTAACTCCCTAGCCTTTTAAAAAAAAATTTATTTTCTACTTTGAGTCAACCTCACTAAGCCACTGAGTTGTCCATACTGGGCTAGAACTTAAGATCCTCCTACCTCAGCCTCCCATGTGTTGGGATGACAGATGTGCATCACCACACCTGGCTGAGAATCTTTATTTAAAGAAACTGATTATAGATTGATTATATTGATAAAATGCAGTCATCCCGCTGTCTGTGGAATCTACATCCAAGGATACAACTAATCATGGATCAAAAATAATGAAACAAATTAGGGTCTTGACCTAGCTCCAAGTTTTTAAATGAGTGGATGGTGAACACCTTAAATAAAAGAGGCCAGTAGTAAGATTTTAGAGCATCCAGCAAGTTCAAAACTCTCTATAAAGATAGAAGAGCTCCATTGGACAGCCTGTATTTGGTTTTCAAACGAAGTGAATACTGAGGCAAGCTTGGGAACTGAGCAGGACCTTGGGAGTCAGTTCAAAGACTTCTTCAAGTAGTAAACTGCCAACTAAGAGGACTGTTTGATCCCTAAGGTTGGCAGCTTTATTGCTCTGGAGTGGAGGTGTCAGCAGCTGGGTGGCTGCTTCAGCTGTGGTGTCATCTTGACCTTAGAGCACTATGTGTATGCTCTTTTCCCACATAGCCAGAGGTCCCTGTGGTCAGCAACTTAATCCTACATAGTCTGGTTTCTAATGAAAAGGAAAACCTAAGCCACATGTGACTTGGACATATAGGACTTTCTTTCTGTCATTTCTAAGCAGTGCAGTAAATAACCACATAAAATTTCCATTGTGTTAGATGTTGTGAGTCATCTACAGGTGATTTAAAGTCTACAGGAAGATGCCCAGGTTGTTATGAACTCCACAACATTTTATATAAGGGACACAGACACCCATAAACTTGATATCTGAGGAAGTCCTGCAGCTGATCCCCCTCAGATATCTGGGGATGACTGTAGCTTTAAAGCAACTCCTAGATTAGTGTTTATTTAAATAACAGAACTATCTGGCCCTAGTCAAGCTCACACACAAAACTAGCCAAGATTGCTTACTCTAGATGCAACAGACTGGGGCAAAGAATGCTAACACAAGAATTATTACCAGATAAAAGCCTAGGAAAGGTTTTGATTTGAAAGGTACAAAACCGAATTCAACCAGGTATGGTAGTGCATGAAGAGGCTAAATATGAATTTGAGGTCACTCTGGACTAAATAGTTCAAGGCCAGCCTGGACTGCATAGTGAGACTGTGTCAAAAAAGAGTAACAACAAAAACCATTCATAATTTTCATTTTGCTGGAAATTACACCTTTTTTATTTTTCAATGCTGTTTTTGGAACAGTTAATCCAACATCCTCACCCAGCACAGAGAGTTTTAGGGCTCTCATAGGGATTTAAGAACTTTGTGTGTGAATTTGCTGAATCAGTAAGAACTCAGTTGTTCAAGGTAAAATAATCAGTTTAAATAGGTTGGAGAGAAAAAGTCCTGGAGTTTTTTGGTTGTAGTCACAAAGGGAAGAGGTAGCTTTTACCAAATATGGCTCTCTGAGCTGAAGAACTTCAGACCTGAATTCTTTCCCTCTTAGCTTTGCTTTCTTTTCCTTCCTCAGCTTCAGGCTGTTGTTTTCCTCCAGTGTTAGGGATTGAACTCTGGGCTTCCTGCATGCTCCCAGCCTCCTCTCTCACTCTTCAGAAGTACAGAAATGGTTGTTCATGGCCACTGCCATGTTTCTTGGTTCCAGGGACAGGCTCCCGCAGTCATGTGTGGCTTATATTCCCAAAGTCTCCTATGGCCCCAGCAGGCCACTTAAGTGCCAGGTATGCATCTACATACTACTCAGTGGGAAGGAAGATGGGAAAAGGTCACAGATTCTTCTTTTAAAGAGCCTTTCTTTTGGGAGGATTTAAGACAAAGTCTCACTATGTAGTTCAAGTAACCTTGAACTACATAGTGAACTTTTTGCCTCAGCCTCCTGAGTGCTGAGATTACAGGTAACTAACACTACACATAACTTCCACATACATCTTGTAGACTTGCATTTAGTGTAGTCAGTCACCTTGAGGGTGCAAAGGAGGCTGGGAACATATTGCTGACATTCGATGCGGTATATAATGTGTGAGTACATAGCTTGATAAATGGATAGCCACAACCAGGTCCAAGACAGAGGAAGAGCCTAGTGCCCCAGCAGGCTGGCTTCCAGTTCTGAGACCTCTTCTGGGTGACTACTACCTGACCTTTATCACTATATATAGTTTAGCTGCTTTGGAAGTTGGAAGACCTTGCAATATTCTGCATGCAATCCCTTATGTCTGAATTTTTTCCTTTTGCTTTAGGTCTGTGAGACTTGTCCTCATTGATGTAGCAATGATTTGTTTGTTTTTATTGCTCTGTAGCATTCCACCACTATTTTTTTAAAAGGTATTTAGTATAGGCTCTACAGGGTCTCACTACACAGATCAGTCTTATAGTGATCCTCCTGTTTTCAAACTCCCAGGCACTGGGATTACAGGTACGTGCCACCACACACAGTCTCATTTGCCTTCCCAGCATGCCTGGGGGCAGGGCTGGCCCATATGCTTTTGTTGATGGACATTTATGTTGTTTGGGTTTGGACTACTTTTAATGAGCATTGCCCTTCTGTCTTTCAAGGCCTGTGTCAGGGAAAATCCCAACTACTGAGGATTCCAACCTCCTTTGTGCTTGCTGGTTTGGAGCTGAACACTGCTGCATTGTTTGCACCTTCTGTACATTCACTCAGCTGCAGCTGGCCTGTGCCACTGCCCCAGGTGTCTACCTTGTTTGCTTAGTCTATAGACTATAATCCCAGCACTCAGGAGACTGAGGCAGGATTGTCTGCAAGTTGGAGGCTAGCCTGGGCTACACATAGTGAGTTTAAAACTAGCCTGAACTACCTAGTAAAACCTTGTATCCAAAAACCAAAACTAAATAAACAATTAAAATATGTTTTCCTAGTAACTAGTGGTGTAGAACATGTTCCCATGTTTGTTAGACATTTATATGTCCTTTTGGGTGAAATGTCTTTACGTACCTCTTGCCTGCTGGAAAAGACTGGGTTGTGTGTTTCCTTGAGTTCTGTGAGATCTTTATTCTGGTTTTAGATCATTATCAGATGCATGACATGTAACTATTTTATCTCATTCTTTGCCTTTTCATTGTCTACATTAAGAACAGAAATTCTCAATTTTGTTGAAGTTCAATTTATCAAGATTTTCTTTTATAGACTTTGTTTTGGATCATATTTAAGATTTTTTTTTTTCAAATGCAAGGTCCCAAAGATTATGTTCTAAGTTTTATTCTTCAATTTGTATAGTTTTATCTCTCACATGAAATTTATGGTTGGTCCTTAATCAAGTTTTTCTTTGGGGCCTGGGGACATGGCTCAGTGGAATAAGTGCTCCTCTGGCAAGTGCAAGGGCCTGAGTTCAATCC
>PVKA01036352.1:0-21881 GCA_004027165.1 Ctenomys sociabilis
TGTTTTTTTTTTTTTTTTTTTTTTTTTTTTTTTTTTGTCTTTTTGAGACAGGGTCTCACTATGCAGTTCAGGCTGGCCTTAAGCTCACTTTGTAGCTCATACTGGTCTCGAACTCACAACAATCCTCCTGTCTCAGCCTCCCGAGTGCTGGGATTACAGGCATGCGCCACCACGCCCGGCTCTTCCTGGTTGACTTCTTAATGATAGCCATTTTTTCTTGGGTGAGATGGAATACCACTGTTGTTTTAATTTGCATTTCTAGAATGACCATTGGTGTTGAACATTTTTTTAACCTATTTTTTTACATTTCTTTCTCTGAGAAGTGCATTCAATTCAGATGTCCATCTTTAGATTAGGTCTTTGGATTTTGGGGGGCCTAATTTTTTAAAAATTCTTTATTTTTTTATTTTTTATTATTTATTTATTTATTTATTTATTTATTTATTTATTTATTTATTTATTTATTTATTTTTGAGGAACCAGGGATTGAACTCAGGGCTTTGCGCTTGCCAGGCAAGCGCTTATTCTACTGAGCCATCTCCCCGGCCCCCTAAAAATTCTTTATATATCCTACATAAAATATCTTTGTCAGAGGGACAGTCAATCATAATTTTTTTCCAGTTTGTGGGTTTTCTTTCTACTCTGTTGGAGGTTTGCTTTGAAGTACAGAAACTTTCCAAAAAGATGAGATCCCAGTTGTTGATTCTTTGAAGTATTTCCCGTGCAGTTTGGTTTTTCTTCATGAACTCTACCTCTATGTCTTTAAGATGTCTACTTACATTTTTCTCCAGGAAATTTAATATTTCTGTTTTAATGTTTAAGTATTTGATTCATTTGGACTGCTATTTAATGCGTAGTGACAGACATGGGTATAATTTTAGGCTTCAGTGTGTGGAAAGCCAGTTTTTCCAGCACCATTTAGTAAAGAAGCTATGTTTCTTTCTGAACATGTGTGGCTCCTTTGTCAAAGATAAGCTGACTGAGTGTGTTTCATCTGCATCTTCTAATTGTTCCATTGATCCCCAGGTCTGTCTTTATGCCAGTACAATGATGATTTTATCACAGTAACTTTATATTCAGGTCAGGGATTGTGATGCCTCCTGCCTTTCCTTTGTTGCCCAGGATTGCTTTTGATATTCTGGGTCTCTTCTGGTTCCACATAAATTATAGGAATGTTTTCTTTAGCTCTCTGAGGTATACTAATAGTATTTTAATTGGGATTGCATTGAATTTGTTTAACAATTTTGGGAGCATGGCCATTTTCACTATGTTGGTTCTTCCTATCCAGGAGCAAGAAATATTTTTCCATTCTCTGAAATCCTCTTCAATCTCTTTTCTCAGTACTGTAATTTTCACTGTATGAATCTTTTACTTCCTTTGTGAGATTGATTCCTAAGTATTTCATTTTTTTGGATGTTATTGTGAAAGGTATGGTTTCCCTAATTTCTCTCTTGGTTAGTTCATTGTTGGTGTACAAAAATGGTAATGATTTTTGAGTGCTGACTTTGTATCCTTACACATTACTGAATTTGGTTATGAAATCTGTCAGACTCTTGGTGGAGTTTTGGGGTTTTCTATGTAGATTTCATGTCATCTGCAAGTAACAATAATTTCACTTCATATTTTCCAATCACTATTCCTTTCATTTCTCACTTTTGTTTAATTGCTCTGGTTAAGTTTTCTAGAACTATATTGAATAGGAGTGAAGACAATGTACATCCTTGTCTTGTTCTTGATTTAAAGTGAAGACTTTCTGTTTTTTCCCATTTAGTATAACATTGGATATTGGTTTCTCATAGATGGCTTTTAGCAGGTTAAGATATAGATCATCTGTTTCAATTTTCTGTGGTTTTTTTTTAACATGATTAAGTATTGATCTTTGTCAAAAGCTTTTTCTGCATCTATTGAGATGATCATGTGTTTTTTGTTCTTGGATCTATTGATGTTGTATGTTACATTTATGGATTTGCATATGTTGAACCATCCCTGCATTCCTGGGATGAATCCCACTTGTTTCGTGATGTACAATCTTTTTTGATGATTTGCTGCATTCTTTTTGCTAGTATTTTATTGAGATTTTTTCATCTATGTTCATTAGGCAGATTGGCCTGTAGTTTTCATTTTTAGTTGGATCTTTTTCTGGTTTTGGAGTAGAAGTAATAATACTTCCCTCCAGGAATGAGTTTGGGAGAATTGCTTCCTTTTCAATTTCATTGAAGAGTTTGAGAAAAGTTGGCATTAAATCTTCTCTAAATTTCTTGTAGAATTCAGCTGTGAATCCATCAGGACCTGGGCTTTTATTTGTTAGTAGATTTTTTAATTACATTTTCAATGACATTGCTTGTTACTGGATTATTCAGTGTTTGTATATTTTCTTGATTCAGCTTTGGCTTTTCATAGGTATCTAGGAACTGTTAATTTCATTTTTTTCCCGTCCTGTGAGAGTAAAGGTTTTGGAAACAGGTGCTGATGATCTTCTCAATTTCTATAGGATCTGTGGTGATTTTACCCATTTCATTCCTTATTGTTTGAATTTGGGCTTTTTCTTTCCTTTTTTTATTTTTTATAAGATTGACTAGGGGTTTATCAATTTAATTTATTCTTTCAAAGAACCAACTCTTTTTTTTATGTATTTAGGACAGGGTCGACAGGGTCTTACTATGTAGATCAGACCCATAGTGATCCTCCTGTTTTCAGCCTCCTAAGTGCTGAGATTACAGGTGCACACCATCACGCCCAGTCTCAATCACTATCTCAGAGAGCCCCAGGGGCGGGGCTGAAACAGCACCCCAGGGATTGAACCCCAGCCACTGTGCTCTGCCTAAGCAGGCGCTTTAGTTCACTGAGCTATCTGACCATCCCTAGATCCAAATATTTGATTCATTTATTCTTTGTATTGTTTTCTTCATGTCCATTGCATTAATTTCTGCTCTGATCTTTATAATTTCTGCCTTCTTTGGTCTTGACTTGCTCTTCTTTTTCTAGGAGGTTGAGGTGTGGCATAAAATTGCTTACTTGGGTTCATTCTGTTTTCCTAATGTGCAACTTCACTGCTATACATTTTATATTGATTATTTTGAGGAATTCTTTTTTTTTGGCGGAACCGGGGATTGAACTCAGGCCCTTGCACTTGCCAGGGAAGTGCTTATTCTACTTGCAAACTGGAAATATATAGTTACTTCTGGGAGAATAAGGATGATGGGCAAATGTGAGAATGAAACTTGAGTATGGGAATGATACCAACTTGCCACCTCTCCTCAATGTTGAATTATGCTGAACTCCTTCTCAAGTTATCTCAGAGTCTTTCCCTGTTGTAACCAGTTCATCTCAGCTCCTACTCCTCTCTCCTCCTTTTGCCCTTTTATACTACATGATGTTTATGCCACTCACTGTTCTCGTGGCCTTTAGTGACAGAACATTTCATATGTTAATTGGCTTTTAGCAGCAATAGTTTGTTTTGCCTTTTGATGTGATTTTCCCCAACTTAGGCCCTTGCGCTTGCCAGGGAAGCGCTTACATCTCCACAGCCCTATCTCTGCTTACTGATTCTGAAAAATCCTTAAATTCTTTCCAGCTGCCCCCTGACCAAAGGCCTGCAGGGAATAATGGGCTACAGTGCCATATGTACTGCTCCATCACTCCCTGCCCTTCCTAAGAGGATCTGTGGAGCTAGAAATGCGTTAGCTGAGGGAAGCACTGATTCCTCTAGATGTGGGGATGTGACAGTTGGTGACAGCCCTTTTCCTCATTCAGTCCTGACGTCAGGGTGATTTCTGTGAAAAAGAATTACTTGTGGGCCAAATTCTTGGTCATGTACAGTGTTTTGACTCTGCTTGATATAACAAAATGCTGTCAATTGCATGGCTGAAACAACAAAAGTTGATTGTTTCACAGATCTAGAAACTGTAAGTCTAAATTTTAAGTATTATCAAGACAGGTTTCTCTAGAGGCCTCTCTTGTGGCTTGCTGGACCTGTGTTTTAGAGTTTGTCCTCTTGAAAAGGTAGTGGTTGATACTTTGTGTCAACTTGAGAAGTTTAGAAATTTAATTAAGTGACTCAGCAGGGAGCCAGGATTCTTAGTTTGTAAGCATCCTCATTTATACCCCCTAGCTCCAAAGGTAGCTTATTTACAGTGCAATCAGGAGAAAGAGGCTTGCCAGAAGCAGCAGCTGCTGCCCTTTCCCTTTGCTCTTTGCTGCTTTCTGCTGCCATGAACTGCTGCTCTCTGCCATGTGCCACTCTGTGTGGGATCCAGCCCAGTATAGATTGAAACCTCCACAAATTGAGCTAAATAAATCCTTCCTTTCTTCATTTTGGGTGTTGGGTATTTTATCCCAGCAATGAGTAAAAAGTAACTTACACAGAATTGGGTACCATAGCAGTGGGGTTGTTGCTGTGTCTAAACTTGACCATGTGAATTACAAGCTTTTAGGAATGGCTTATGGGAAGAGATAGAACAGGTTTGAAGATGTTGCCTACAAGTGAAGCACTGGAACAGCCTCAGCTGTTCTGTATGGGAGATTCTGGTCAGAGCTCAGAAGACCAGAAGCCTGATAAAAAGCCTGTCTGTAAAGGCCAACCTGGGGAAATTTCTTCTGGGAAAAAGCACTGCAGTGGTTATCAGACTCCAGATGATTTGTGATATGGCTTGGTAGAAAGTTTGTCTGCGTTTAGCTCCTGCACAGAGACTTTGCCTGAGATTGAAATTAAGCACAGTGGATCAGTTAATCTTCCAAAAGAAATGTTAAAGCAGTCAAATATTGAGGCAGTGTGATGGCTGTTGTTGAGGGTTCTTAGCCAGATCTATGTTGAGAATCAAGAACAACGAACCTGGCAGGATGATTTAAAATATTAGTCTGGCTAGAAAGGGAGCTCCAATAAAGCTGTGGAATGCAAAGCTAGGAGGATCTCCATTGCCGAGAAGGAACAGGAGAGTAGAAATGATGTCCTCAGAGCATCACAGGAGGTTGCAGGTTCTTCCTCTTTGCAGCCTCAGAATCTCAAGGATGAGGGACTTTGCTTTGAGGAGAAAGCTGTAGAGCCCCATGTTCCACAATGGAAGCAGCAGCCACAGCAGGTTCCAGAATGGACACAGCAGTCACACCAGATTACAGAATGGTGCCAGCATAGAGAATTTGTTTGTCAGAATCAGGGTCAGAGTACCCAGCAATCCAGGCACTTGACCCCTATAGCCAAGAGAGAAGAAAGCCTGGCTACTTCTCCAGCTGGCAGCATTATCTATGTGGTGTTGATTTTAGGAACATTCAGAATCTAGGAGTTCTGAGGTTAAGAAGGCTTCCACCTAGATTTCAGAAGGGAGGAACAGGGAGGCCAGACAATGTGCCTCTGAGAGGGCAGTGTGTAAAGCTGTGAGAGGCCTATTCAATGGAAACCTCAGAAGTTTAAAAAAGCCAGTAGTGTGGATTGTCTGAGGAGACCTGCAAGGAGGGAGCAAAGCCAGCCGTAGAGAAAAGCCAGGTGAGCTACTAGCAGAAGTGCCATAGGGGTGGAGCTGTGTAAGGTTTTGGAGCTCACAAGTCATTGCAGGTTGCACTGGGTGTTCCACATAGAACTACAGGACTTAAGCCCTTCTGGATTTGTATCCTGCCCTGTGTACCTTTTGGAATGGTAATGTTTATCTTGTGCCTTTGAATGTTGGGAGTATTTAACTTTTCATCTGTACATGGGCTCATAGTTAAGAGTTTGCCTTAGATCTTGGAGGCTTGGGACTTGGACTTTTCAGCATTGCTAAAGATGTTAGGACTTTGGCAACTCTTAAGAGATGGACTAGATGCACAAAGGGATGCACATGAGTCTTTGGGGAGGGGGTGCCCAGGGGCAAAATGTCATGGTTCTAATGTAATACAATGTTCAAGTTGTAAAATGTTAATAAGTATGTCTATGTATCTGAAAACTGGTTTAAGGAAATGTCTTGTTGCCAAGTTGATAAGGGGTGAACTGTAGTGGTTGATACACTGTGTCAACTTAGGAAGATAAATTTGATTAAGTATCTCAGTAGGAAACCAGGGTCGACATTGTGTCAGTTTTACACCCTCAGCCCCAAGGATAGCTTGTTTACAATATAAGCAGGAGAGAGAGGCCTGCTAGAAGCAGTAGCTGCTGCCCTTTCCCTTTGTGCTTTGTTGCTTTCTGCTGCCATGAATTGCTGCTCTCTACCATGTGCCACTCTGCGTGGGATCCAGCAGAGTAGACTGAAACCTCCACAAACTGTGAGCTGAATAAACCTTTCCTTCCTTCCTTTTCAGTGTTGGGTATTTTGTTCCACAAATGAGTAAGAAAAAACTGAGAGACAAACTCAGGTTGAAATTTAATTACTATAGTAAGAATATTAAGAAGTAGGAATCAAGAGCATCCCCTCTCCTCTTCTCTTGTTTTTCCACCCTGAGATGTTGCTGCAAGAAGGTTCTTACCAAATGCAGCTCTTTGACCTTACACTCTCTAGACCCAGATAAACTAATCCAGAGCTGTGAGAAACCAATTTTTGTTTTTATACACTTTCTATCTTATAGATGGCTACTTTCACTGTGTCCTCTCCTAAGTGTCTCTTTCTTTTCTAAAGGCATGGGGCCTGGGCCATGGAGATAGCTCAGTGGACTAAGCGCCTGCTTTGGCAAACACAGGGACCAGGGTATCCCTCTGGGGCTGTGCTGGGCCCAGCCTAGGTGTGCAGAGCCAGTGACTGAGTCTGGGCATGTAGGCACACACCTGTATTCCCAGTGCTGGGGAGGCTGAAAATAGGAAGATCATTTCTTGAACAGAATTTCAAGATTGAGCAGGTGTGTCTGGCTTCTGTTGGGGGCCCTGTACTGGTCTATGTGTGGATCACTGCAAGTCCGAGCTGCATAGGGAGGCCCTGTACCAAATACATGAGAAAAAAAGAGACACCAGACCTGATGTCACAGGCATATAGTCCCTCCTGCTTCTCTGGAGGCTGAGGCAAGAAGATCATATGTTCAAGGTTGTAAGGCTATTCTGGAGAGTTTAATGTAGCCTTGTCAGAGAGAGAGAGAGAGAGAGAGAGAGAGAGAGAGAGAGAGAGAGAGAGAGAGAGAGAGAGAGAGAGAGACTTTTGTCTACGTTGGGCCCACTATGCATCCTCAATCATCCCTCTCAAGAATCTGTCCTATGGTGCAATTACATTTTGAAGTAACAGAGGCTAGAATTTTAACATAGAATGGGGTGGGATTATATGTTGAAACATACAATCTTCCTTGCTATGTGTGTCTGTGTTCTGGCATCTGGTAGATTCTCTGCCCCATGCATGTGAGCCTTCCAGTTGTGTTTCTGCCTTGCTTTACCTGCCTTCCAATTGTGTGTCTATTATTCTTGACCTGAAATATCCACATCCATCCTTCTGTTTCTTGCTAATCCTTTGAAGTCTATCCAAAGTCCAGTCTGCTTTATAGATCCCAGCCCAGTTGCCTGAGTTGAGCACAGTTTAATGGCTCTTTATTGAACAGACATCAGACTTAGTCATTTTTGCAAAGGAGAACTGAGAAAGCAAAGGTTATTTAAAGTACAGCCTGCACTCATGGAAAGTCTTAATTTTGTCTTACTTGTCCTTCCTAGGAGAGATAACTACACATCCCCACAATTCATTCATGTGTCTTACAAATCCACTGTGGCTGTTGAGAAGTCTAATAGTCACCTGGATTAGAAATCATACTTTCTAAAGCTCTTGCTAAACCCTTCCCATTTCATCATACATTTAATTCCTTGGGCCCTAAGCCAGGGGTATCCTTAATTACCTTTTCCACTCATCCTGCCACATCCCACTTACTATATCAGTAATCTCTAGCTTTTTTTCCCTCTATAATATATTTGATATCCATTTTTTTTTTGTAATAACAGGAATTGAATCCAGGGACCCTCACCTGCTCGGCAAGTGTTTTACCCCGGACCTACATTCTTACCTCTATATCCAGTGACGTCTTATATTCCTTTGTTGCCACTCCTGCTAACTTCCTCTCTCCTCTGGCCTGTGAAAATTTCTTAAATTGTCCTCTGTCTCCTTCCATGTTTGCTTGCATACAATCTGTTCCATAGATATCTTTTCAATATATAGTTAAGTTAGATATAGTGACTTTTACTTGTCCAGTGGCTTTTCACTGCAGTTTTTTTTTTTTTTTTTTTCAAACTCAGGCCCTTATGCTTGCCAGGGAAGCACTTATTCCACTGAGTCATCTCCCTAGCCCCTTCACTGCAATTTTAACTCTGTATGAAAGCCCCCACAACTCCTCAAGCTGGTTCTCACCTACCTGCCTGATTCCTGTGATTCTTTCCCTCCTCTGTTTTTCATTCCTACTCCCTGCCTCTTTTGGGTTATTGTTGCATCAGTTATCATCCTAATAAGCACAACATAAAAATTACCCTTTTAACCACTTTAAAGTATGCTTTCAACTGTATTAAGGAAACGCACAATGTTGTACAACTACCACCATTATCCATTTACAGAACTTTTTCAAACAAACCAGTTATAAAGCAGTAATTCTGTTTCTTAGTCTATTTTCTCTTGCCATAACAGAACACCTGGGTCTGGACAATTTGTAAAGAATAAAGGTTTAGCTCTCAGTTCTGGCTGCTGAAAGTTCAGAATTGAGCAGGTGTGTCTATTTGGCTTCTGTTGGGGGCCCTGTACTGTTCTAGGTGTGGAAAAGCAGTCATGTGCAGAGCTCAAATATGAGGAATAAAACATGCTTTGCAGCAACTTGCTCTCCCAGCAAATAAACCGAGTTCCTCCCAAGCAAAGACTCACCCTTGCCACATGACAGTAATCTCTTTATTTTTTTTCCGGAACCAGAGATTTGAACTCAGGCCCTTGCACTTGCCAGGAAAGTGCTTATTCTATTGAGCCGTCTCTCCAGCCTCCGACAGTAATCTTTTCAAGTGTCATCTATGAGTCCCTACCCACCAGCAGTACTGCAATGAGATTTGGTGGGGATTAACCATATTCAGATCATGGCACTATTTTTCTCTCTCCAGTTTCTAGTGAGCAGCTCCTCTACTCTACTTTCTGTCACCGTGGATTTGCCTGTATGTAAGACATACATAATGATCTTTTGTATATATTTATTATGTGAACATATTAATGTCATCCTCATCCCTGTCATATCAATTATTGGTATATTCTCTTTAAAATAAATGTTTGTTTAAAAAAAGTAATAAAAGTAAATGAGAGACAAGAAAAACAAAATATCATAGAATTGTCCTGCTGCGATGTTGTATATGGTTTGATTTCTAAACCCCTGAGTCCAGGTGGGCCAAACACCTCAGCAGATTAAAGCATCTGCAAGGAGGCACAGGGGCTGGGGGGTTCGATCCGCAGGCCTGCTGTGCTGGCCCCGCCCCTGAATGCCCTGAGATGGCAATTGAGATTGGGCGTGGTGGCTTGTGCCTGTAATCCTAGCTCTTGGGAGGCTGTAAACAGGTGGATCCAATCTAGTAGTCATACCCTGAACACTCTGAAGACCTTCCATAAAAATAAATAAATAAATAAAACATGAGCCCTTTTGATTAAAATGCTCTCCTATATTGTCCAAAGGGTTGGCTCTTTTCTGTTACACAATGAGTAATGCACTTGAAGCTCTCTCCTAACTTCATCTTCCATTCCTCCATCCCCACAATGTGCTTACTATAGTTGTTTTGTTTTTGTAGCACTGGGACTGAAACCTGGGCTGTGTGCCTATTTGGCAAATACTTTACCACTGACTACATCCCCTCTTTTGAAAAACTATGTACTTTTATTTTGAAAGAAGCTCTCACTAAATTGGCTAGGCTGGCCTTAAACTTGTAATCCTACTTCTTTAGCCTCCTAAGTGGCTTGGAGCACAGGCATGCACCAACTGAACCTGGCGACAGTCTCATCCATCCAGTTACCCTGTGGGATTTTCTGACTGATTACAGCCGCACAAGAGCTGGGATTACAGGCTTGCGCCTCCACACCCAGTCTCAATTGCTGTCTCAGTGCCCTGCCTCAGCTGGCAGGGCAGGCCAGGGGATTGAATCCCCGGCCCAGCACCCGCTTGCAGGTGCTTTAATCCACTGAGCTATTTGGCCGGCCTCTTTCTGTTGTTATTGCTATTTTGTGCTACTAGTGATCGGTTCCAAGGCTGCATGTAGGCTAGGTAAGTGCTGTACCACTGAACTATGCCTTGAGCCTAAGTCTTACATTTTAATCTGCCACTCTCTACCCAACACTCTTACGTCTAGTCAAACACTATGAGTAGTCATAGGATTTCTAAGTATTTGTCTAATTGCATTGAATTATTGATAGAATCAGACCAACCTTGAAAATGTGGAAAACTTAGTGGAATTCTGAGAATGGTTGGTATGATTTGTAACATAGCTCTGGGGACTTAATACTTTCAGTTGTTCTCACCTTCTACAACAGTCTTGGTCTGGTGAGTTTCTACAAGTAAATGGCTGGCAAAGAAGATGTATGTGTGATGAGTTAATGTTAAACTAATGTGAAAAAATTATTCAACTTTCTGTGACTCTGCTTCCTTATAAGACCACAAGGAGGCATGGGGTACTGTTGATAAATCATCAATAGACTGAGGGTACCCGGAATAGACCTACAAAATAAATCAAAGTAGAGGTCAAAATGTTTCTAACTGTACAAAATAACTAAAGTTTTCTAGCCAATTGGAAAGTGTCGCTGTGGTAGTCAACACCACAGCAACGCAGATGTATGTTAAACAGAAACTAAACAATGCTCCCAGAAATATTGTGTGTTGAGTAATGGTCATGCTGTCTCTGAAGGTGCTGTTCTATGCTAGATGACAAATTTCTTTGCCAAACAGGATGTGGTTTGTTGCATTAAAAATCCCTTGTTTCATGGGTACAGGGTTGTTGATCAGTCTTCTTTTGTGTGAGAACTGACTGACAGCCTTGTACTTAGTAATGAGTGCTGAGTGACCCATAACAGAATGTTATGCTGGTCACATGTATGACAGTTCCCACATTTCAATACCTTAACAACCCTTTTCTTCCTGATAAGGCTAATACTGTGCAAACCTTTGAAAAGGTGTGTGGTATGCAGAGCTGGATATTGAACCCAGGTCCCTGTGCATGTCTAAGCAGGCACTTAGATCACAGAGCTATCTCGCTGGCTCTAATTCTAGTTTTTTGATGAATCTCCACAGTGATTTCCACAGTGGTTGCACTAGCCTGCACTCCCACTAACAGTGGAGGAGGGTTCCTTTTCCCCACAGCCCCTTTTACTGTTGTTATTGGTTGATTTCTTAAATACTAGCCCTTCTTTCTAGAATGAGGTGAAATCTCAGTGTGTTTAAATTTGCAAAACCAGTGGTGTTGAACATGCTTTCATATATTTATTTGCTGTTTGTACTTCTTTATCTGAGAAGTGTGTGTGTTCATCACAGATGCCTATTTTTGGATTGAATCTTTAATTTGGGAGGTCTGATTTTTTTTTTTTTTTTTTTTTTGAGTTCTTTATATGTTCTCCATAGTAATCTTTTGTCTGAGGAACAGCTGGAAAACATTTTTTCCACATTGTGGGTTGTATCTTCACTCTGTTGGTAATTTCTCTTGCTGTGCAAAAGTTGTAATTATTTATTTTTATAAGATGAAGTCCCAGTTGTTGATTCTTTGTGATAGCTCCCATGTGATCTGGGTATTGTTCATAAAGACTTTGCCTTCATCAATGTCTTCAACAGCTTTTTCTATCCTGTCTTCCAGCCAATTTAATGCTTTTGTTTTAATATTTAGATCTTTGATCCACTTTGATTTTAGTTTAGTGCATGTTGAAAGATATGGGTTCAGTTTTAATCTTTGGTATGTGTAAAGCCAATTTTTCCTCTCAGTACTATTATAAAGGCTGTCTTTCTTCCAGTGAAGGTGTTTGGCCCCTTTGTCAAAAATAAGGTGGCTGAGTATGTCCGGAGTTGTTTCTCCATCTTCTAATCTGCCTATTGATCCTCAGACCTCCCCCCCCCAGGACCATGGTGTTTTTATCACAGTAGCTATACATTATAATTTCAAGGCAGAGATTTTGATGCCCCCTGCCTTGCCTTTGTTGCCTGGGATTGTCTTTGATATTCTAGGTTTCTTCTGGTTCCCCCATAGTGGTTTTAGTGAATCTGATTTTGTATTTTCCTGAGTTCAGGGAGCCTTTAATTAGGGTATAATTTTCACAAATGAAATTTGACTGTGAATTGCTGGGATTATAGGCAAAATCTAGAACCCCCTACCCTACCTTGCTGCTGATGTTACTCCTCTGAGGAGGTATTTGTTGCTCTCATTATTTATCTATATTATTTATATATAATTTTAATGCAAAGGTAATATTCAGAGTATTATACTTACTAGAAAAGATTTATAACAATTTATTCACCTCTGTATTTCTTTTAGATGATATGAAATTCCCTATTTCAGTTAATGTTACACCCTGTTTAACATTCAAGGGATCATCTGGAACTCTGAATATTTTCTTCATACCAAGTAAGTACAATTCTTCTTTCTATAGATCAACTTAAGGGTTCAAGAATATAAAAAATACATAGTTATATTCCAAACATAATTGTTCTCTATTGCTATGCAACAAATTACTACAATGTTAGTGGTTTAACACAATGCATATCTATTACACATAGTCTTTGTAGGTTAGTAGTCTTGGCATAGTTTACTACAATCAAGATGTTGGCCATGATTGGATTGTCTGAAGGTTAGGGGACAATCTACTTTTAAATTTGTATGATTTTCAGCAGTATTCAGTTCCTGGATACTGGCTCTTTGCCACCCCTCAGTTCTTACCACATGGGCCTTGTCAACATAACTTAAGCAAAGCCAGGATGCAAGACAGTCAGGTAACAAAGTGAAAGCAGCCTAGTTGTGGAAGTGATACTCTATCACTTCTGGTCTGTTGGAAGGGAGTCACTAGGTCTCCTGGAGAAGGGAATTGCACAAAGACACATGTGAACAATTAGACATTTTTTTTTTTTTTTTTTTTTTTTTTGTGGAATTGGGGATTGAACTCAGACCCTTGTACTTGCCAAGGAAGCGCTTATTCTACTGAGCCATCTCCCTGACCTCTAGAATTGAAAATCTTATGATTTCCAGAAATTTCACTTGTACATCTTTTTTGTCAACCATTCGTATTCAGTTGGTTGGTAATATTTGGTTTTTACTAGTCAAAGATCTGTGTGTGATCCAGCCAGACCATTTTTTCCTCCTAAAGATGACCTATTTAGAGAAAAACATGATTATAAAGGGATTTAAAAACACAATGTGGGGCTGACCTGATAGCTCAGGGGACTAAAGCACCTGCTTAGACAGAGTGTAGGGGCCAGCGTTCGATCAAGAGAATCACTGAGTCTGAACTATGTACTGAGACCCTGTAGAATACATAAAGAACAAAACAAAACAAACAAACAAAAAACCACAATGTGTTTTGTGACAGCATTGTGTCTTGGTTTTCTTCTATATGGTTCTTTAGTGTTGTCATGTCAAGACTAAAGATGTAATGATGGTGATTTCCAAATTATTACCTTATGTGATGCTTAATGTCAGGGAAAGCTGGCAGAATAAAAATTGAGACAAACTAAAGATGAACCTTCAAAAGAAGATACATTGAGGTACATTGAGAAGTCAGAGAGCTTGGAGGGCAGCTACAAGCAAGTGGTGGCAGCAGCCTCCAAGGGGCACAGAGGAGGTGGCAATGCTGTGACGCATAGCTCAGCAAGCTGAAGATGGGAAAGCTGTCTTTTGACTTTGGCTGCAATGATTCTTGGTGACCTTATTAGGAAAACATTTGAAATGAGATAGTGGTTTTGATAATTAAATGTTTCCATTATAAAACAAGATTGTATTTATTTTGTCTATGTAGGCCAATGAAATAACTTAGAAGAATTGTAGAAAATATTAGAATTTCTATGTTATCTAGAAATAGGGAGATCATGAAGAAATTTAGTAAGTACCCATATATTTAATTTGTAATCAAAAGAGTAAATCTTCAAATATTTTATCAAAACCCCTAAGAAACTGGGCATAAAATGGGCATGATAGTGTATGCCTGTAATCCCAGCACAGGAGACTAAGGCGGGAAGGTCACAGTGAGCTGAAGGCCAGCCTGAACTACATAGTGAGACCCTGCCTAAAACATCAACAACGACAACAACAACAAAAAACCCAAATAGTTGGCATGGGTTGATTATCCTCATTTTTTTCTCTTTTGGATTTTCTAACAGCTAACACTGAAAATTGTGATTTCTCTCTCTCTCTCTCTCTCTCTCTCTCTCTCTCTCTCTCTCTCTCTCCCTCTTTCTTCTTTCTTTCTCGGTACTGGCTATTGAATTCAGGACCCTGCACTTGCCAGGCAAGCACAGAGCTGTCTTCCTGGCCCAAAAATTGTGTTTTGTTTGATAGTTTTCTCCATCAAGTTATGATGTTTACCCTGTTTTTAGACATAGCATATATGGTTCTACTCTGGAACATTCTATTCGGTGGCAAAGATGCCCACTGTGAACTTCAGCTTTCTCATCCACAGGACAAGAATAATAATATCCATCTCAGGGAGAGAGGTGATCATTAGAATGAAGAAGTGTAAAAATGAGGCATATAAAGTAAAGCCATATTAATATGCTGAGTCGTGAAAGGCTCAAGTCAACAATTTCTGCAGATAAACCACTGCTACTGTGAACTGCTCTACTGTGTTGGATTGTTTTGCTGACTTTATGGACTTATAGTATTTAGATGCCAATGGAATACCCATCTCTGACAGGACTCAACAAAAACAAGGGGATACAAAGGAAAGACCATTTTGTATCTGTATATACAGAATAGTTAGGATAGATATACAGCTACTTTCTCTTACTTCAGTGAGAAGAAAGATTTGTACTAATAGTGTTTGGACAGGATATCCTGTCTACTTCTTCTACTATGGATAACTACTAAGATAACAATGTACAATGCATTCATTATTGAAACTGTCTTACTAACTGGTTTTGAAACTGTCTCATTGCTATTTGTATCTCAATGAAATAAAATAAAATTTTTTTTCCAAAAAAAAAAAAAAGGATGAAGAAGTGTAGGGAAAGTGTATGGCAAATGTTACTCTTGATAGGAGGATCTCTTAGCTGAGGAGCTAATGGAGTGTCTTCTTTTAAAGGGAGGGATTTAAGAAAGTTGTACTTCAATCTGCATGTATCTTTCAAATCCATGAATTTGCCAGACCGCAAAGAAGTTATTTGCAGAGGATATGATGATGTGTATTCTTTCTGCCGTGCCCTAAAAGGAGGTAAGGGTTCGGTTCACATTACTCACAGAGGACAAAATAATGCTTTATAAGAATGTTATAAAAATTAAAATACACTGAAAATATGAAGTTCCTTTTCTGACAATAATTCTTCCTTTCCACCCAACGTTTTACACTTAGCAGTAAGGATTCTTCTGTTCCTAATTTGCTAGTTCTGTCATTTATACAGTTGAAGAAAGTGATGCCTGCAGTTGGTCAGTGATGTGTCCAAGGTGATGGAAAAGTAGCACTATTGCGGCCCTCTGACTTGTAATACCTGACTTCTCCACTGTGCCATGATTTGTGTTCAAAAAACAAAATCTCTTGCCAGCGATTTTCTTTAAATTGTTCATTTCTCATCTGGGTGTGGTGGTGCACCCCTGTAATCCCAACCTTCAGGAAGACTTTTTGAGAGTTTAAGACCACCCTGGGCTGCAAAGTGAGCTCAAGGCCCACTTGAAATGCATAGTGGGACCCTGTCTCAAAAAAACAAAATTAATTATTTAATTAATTAATTTCTATTACTTAATTGTTTTTACAAAATCTCTGTGGGATTATGTTGACATGTTACATGAATTTTCAAGGTTTTACTTCATTGGAGAGCTAAGGTGTGTCACAGGCAACCCCTGCATCCCTGTTTCATCTCTACACTTTCTTCTAACAAATACTTGCTGAATTTAATATGGGCAAGTCATGGTTTAGGTTTTGTCCCATTTGCTGGACCCCGCCTGACTTCCTTCTTGGCTTTGTCAATGTGGGCCGATGCCAAAGATGGAGAATAGGGCCTTATTGTTCAGGAAGTCACTCTGTTCTAGAAAAGACAGTCATAGAAACAAAATTTACAATAGAAAAATAATAAAAGTAATACCAGTGATGTTTTAGGCCATTAGTCTTCTTTTCTTTTTTTGAGACAGGGTCTGGCTGTATTTTCTGGGCTGGTGCTGAGCTCGAGAACCTCCTGCCTCATCCCCCTGAATGTTGGTATTGCAGGCATGTGCTATCAGGCCTATCAGCTATTAGTTTTCATTCTATGGTTACTCACAATGGTAGGATAATTCAGATAAGTCTTCATAGGGCATTTGGTTAGTCTTGGATCTGAGAACATCAGACTCAGGGGAAGGGCATTCCTTTGAGAGGAGGCAGCCATACAAACAAATCTAGCCACAAGAGTAATGTTAGAGATTTTTTTTTTTCTAAGCTGGAGCAGAATGTGCTTTGAGGAATTGCTGGAAATGAGCCTAGAAGGGTGAGCATGTAAGTAATGCACAAAATGTAAGGGTCGAGTGTCCCGTCGCGGAAGAAGACCCCAAGAGTCAGGCTCTCATGCAACACGCAAAGGGTATTTATTTTCCATGCATGCATGCATGGGGCTCACTGAACGCGCAGGAACAGAGAGCCCGATGAACAATTGGGCTAGGATTATAAAGGCAAAAACCGCAAAGCAAGCATAGTTACAGAAGCAGATGGCATTGGTTGGTTTAGCTTGACCTTTTTAATGATTGGTTGGTGTAGAACTCGGGAAGGGTAATTTTTGGAAGGGTCCTGGTATTCTGAGAACTGATTGTTTTAGTTGAGTGTTATCTTTAGGGATTTTGCAGCTGGAAGGCAAGGGACTTTTTAATCTTAGGATAGCTGCAGGTGCAGTATCTCAAGGATATTCTGTTGACCTTCTAAGATGGACCCTACGTGACTCAGACCTCACACTGAGTCTATGTGACTCGGACCTCACAAAAATATTGGCCTGTATCCAGTATTAAGTGGGCAGAGAAAGCCCTCTGATATTTACTTTCTGTAAGGATAACTAATGTCCATATGGAAGGAGATGGGGGTTGGCTAGGGCAGGAGCTTTGGGTGGAAGGAGGAGGAGCCACAAGGCTGTGTGAGAGACTGAACAAAGATGGCGTCCTGAGGAGCAATAAGCAGGAGATCCAAGTGCAAACTAGGAACCAGGATGGGAGGACACATGGACTGATTTGATGTGTTGGACAAAAAAATTGAGTATAATCAAGAACTACGTAAGGGCTGATGACTGGACATATGGAAATACCATTATTTGAAATACTGTGTTAGCACATGCTTGCAGTATGTAATGAGTGCATTAGTCAGGTACGTGTACGTAGCACACCTTAATTCTTTGCTTGGTCCCTTCCCCTCCCATCTCTCCTCAATCCCTCCATTTCTTAGACCCCCCACAAAGGGGCAGATTTTTAAAGAGAAAGATTACCAATTCCAGTTTGTGCATGTTGAGCTCAAGGTAATTTTGGAACACTGAAATAAACATGTCCATCTGGCAGCTGAGCATGTGGGCCCAGAGCTCAGGACATTCTGATTTAAGAAGCACTGACGTACCAAGAGACCCTTGAAGTCTGAGAGTGAAATTTGCAAATACCATACATGCCTACTTTAAAAATAACTTTCCTTTCTGTTGTTGTTACAAAAATCATACATCTTTAGAATATGATATTTAGAAAATATGGCCAACCAAAAATAAAATAAAAATTACCCATAATTTTACCACTTTTTATACACATACCTATTATACCTTTCAAAAGCACGTTATAATCATAGTCTTGAAATTATTAATGTTTTTTGAGTGCCTGTGTGGAAGTGAAGTCTGATGAGGCAATGGGGGACATGCACCTTTCCTGCTCCATGGGTTCTTTGTTCTCTGTCACTCACCCCCTTGAATACACAGGGTCCTGCCTGGCACCACCCTCCTCAATCCTGTCCATTGGTATCTGTCAGCTGTTGTCCCTGGTGGGGTCTTGGGCACGGGAAAGATCAGGATCAGGTGTGGGTGCCCTGCAGTGTCAGGGGTGAAGCAGAACATTGGCCACCTGAGTGATGCTGACAGCTGTTCCGTGGGTGACTAGGTGGCAATGTTCCTCTTCCTCCCCCAGTAGACAGTGCATGGTGGTTGTGCACCGAGGTCCTAATACCCTAGAGGGTCACCTCTGGGACAAATGGGAAGTAGGAAAGATGCCTGCTTTGCCTTTGCTTCCAAAACTGGGGGAGGAGATGAATCCCTCAATGAGTGTAGAAACCCCATAATCCCATCACCTTCATCAATTCCTGCTACTGAACATATGAGACTTTGGGGGATATTTTAGATCCAAACCCTAGTACTATGTACCAATCCTGTGAATGTCTGTGCTTCGGCACATGGTACCCTTCCTTGCACATACAAGTACAGGATTCTGTGTGCACACAAGTGTTCATGTTGCCATTTTCCTGGGCAGAAAGCTCAGGATGATGGTCTTGTAACCTGGCGGTATGACTCTGCTGCCCACCCTGCTATACCAGCAGACCCTAGTGAATTTTGAGGACTTTAACACCTTCACATTGTCTAGTCATTTGCATAGTTCAGCATTTATTTTGGTCCTTTTTTTTTTTTTTTTGGCGAAACCAAGGATTGAACTCAGACCCTTGTGCTTGCCAGGGAAGCGCTGATTCCACTGAGCCATCTCCCCAGCCCCAAGTTTTTTTTTTGGCTGAAATGGGGATTGAACTCAGACCCTTGCACTTGCCAGGGAAATGCTTACTCTACTGAGCCATCTCTCTAGCCCCTTTGGTCAATAATTTCATTAAATTTTTTTTTTAATTTTTAATATGTATTTAGTACAGGGTCTCCAGGGTCTCACTACACAGATCAGAGTTGTAGTAATCCTTCTGTTTTCAGCCATCCAAGAGCTAGTGTGTGCCGTCAAGCCCATTCTCAATCATGCCCTGGGGGCAGGCCGCAGGGCAGCTGGAGATCAAACCCTGGTCCCTGAGTCTGCCTGAGAAGGCAGTTTAATTTGCTGAGCTAACTGGCTGGCCCCTGGTCAATAATTTTTAAAATAAATTTTGCTAGCCCCACTTCAACAGTCTTTAGACTCCTCTACCTTTTTCTCACTGTAAATGTTCCCCATTCTTTGGTGGGTTAGGATATATTTCTGTTGAGGTTGTGAAGTTGGTAAAGATGGACTGAAGACTGATGCATTTTGCCTCCAAAATGGCTCTCCACTGTGTGGGGAATGAGCCATCTTAAGTTTGCCCTGGGGTAGATCTCCTCACAAGATACTTACAGGCTCCTGGTCAGACACAGCTGGAAGGAGGGGCACATTCCTCTGTGAGCGAGGGAGACCCTATCAGGCAAATGTTCTTTCAGGCTGTTCTCTGAAAGAGGAACCTTCTTGTCTTTCTTCCCACCTTCTTGAGTCTGGCTTGTGATAGTTTTTTCCAGGCAGTTCAAGACACCCTGTAGAGATGTGCCATGAAATGCAAATTGTGCAGTTTCAGGGATTCTGCCTCAGACTGAAATGCTTTGCTGTTTGTGTTTAAAACTGATAGGATTAAAAAGTAAGACTGACAGTATTGAAACCAGATAAACTAAAAGATGGATAAGATTGGCATTATATTAACACTACATAAATTATAAAATTAGTACAGTATCAAAACCATAATATGATATTATTATTATGGGTAAAATACCAAAGGAGGGAAGTCTAGAAAGGGCAAAGAATAGCATGAAACAAAATAAATATAATTTAGGAGCTGGAGGTGTAGGTCAGTGTTGAAGCACATTCTTAAGTGTGTGTCTGGCTAGCCTGCAGGAAGCCCTAGGTTCAGTCCTCATTGCCTTAAAACTAACCTAAGGAGACAATCCTCCCCAAACCCTGAGAATTTAGTAACTTTAATGCTGAGCCCCAGGCATATCCCTGAACTTGTTAAATAACATGTGTTAATCCCTAGAGCCCTCATAACAATACTGGGATTGTTATTACTCCCAAGTAAGGTGTAAGTGTTATCACGCCATACCTTTTTACCATGGTAAAGAGAAGTTAAGTGACTGGATGAGGTCACCACCAGGGTATAGTAGTTCCAGCCGCACAGCCATCACCCTCTACCATCTTTGTTGTAGAATGCTGTACCATATTTATCCTTGTTACCCCTTTCTCATTGCATATTGCATTTGTACTGGCTTATTTCTCTGACTATATATTCAGTTGACCTTAGCTCTTTGAAGGAAGGGACAATGTTATACTAACTATTGTCTCTCTAGCCCATTCCATTTAGTAGGCATTACACAAATATTTGTTGAACTGTTAAATTTTTTAATTGGTTTGGCCTTGAAAGATCTAAGATTATGAAGAGGTATCATTTTACTAAGCTTAGGGGGTGTATCACTGTATTAACACCTTTAATAAAGATTATATGAAAGGATTAAATTAATTAAACAAATATTTTTGATAATGTGTGTATACAATGGTACCTCAATTCATCAACTTAATTCTTTCCATGATTCTGGTGACAAACAGAATTGGATGAGAACCAAATTAAATTTTCCCAGTAGATCGACATGAACCTAGTCCTTTGTCTGAGGAATAGCTGGCAAACATTTTTCTCATTCTATGGGTTGTCTGTTTGCTCTTTTGATCATTTCTTTTGCTGTGCAAAAGCTTTTTAACAAGGTGAGATCCCAGTTGTTGATTCTTTGTAATAGTTTTTGTGGGGCTTGGGTTTTGTTCACAAAGTCTTTGCCTATACCAATGTCTTTAAGAGTTCTACTAGGGCTGGGGAGATGGCTCAGTGGAATAAGTGCTTCCCTGGCAAGTGCAAGGACCTGAGTTCAAACTCTGGTTCAGAAGAAAAAAGAAAAAAAACAGAAAAAAAAGAGTTCTGCTTATTGTGTCTTCCAGCAGATTTAGTGTTTTTGTTTTTATATATTTTTTTATCTTAAGTGTTTTTTCTTTTTTGTTTGTCTTTTGAGACAAGGTTTCATTCTGCAGTTCACACTGGCCCAGAATTTCAGTGTTCTGCTTCCCATTGAAATACCTCTTCCACCTTTAGGAAAATTCTTCATTATGTCCAGCTAAAGATAGAGCATTATTGCTGAAATCTGCTGTTAGATAAGCACATGTGAATCCTGGCGTGGTGTGTATTTTCATGAATTCATTATCTGGACCAATGAGTTGTGGGAGTCTGCATGTCTTAGGGATGAGATCTAGGCTGGTAGTGGTAAAAGGATCCTGGGGAAAGAGGAAGCTGCAGAAGGGGAGCCAAAGGATAGGCTTCGCTGTTTCTCTATATTGCCTGGAACAACTTCTGCCCATGAAAGTGTGGTCCATAAAGACACTGCACACTACCAAAACCCCAAACAACGCCTAACGATGATCAGTAACATTTCCCATTTTGCATCTTGTTTGCAGAGACTGTGAATGCAACAGTACCATTCTCCTTCAGGGGACTACTATTTTCTAAGGTATTGTTCAAGATTTATTTTGTATGTTCTTAAGGTTTTGCAGTGATAGAAGTGCTAAGAATATGAAATATATAATTCATGCCTTCTAAAAATAGTGATTCAAGATTAAGATGTTCAAGAATTTTGTGATTTAGGCATTTATTAATTCTTTTTAAATATATTTGAGCCGGGCATGGTGGCGCATGCCTGTAATCCCAGCACTCGGGAGGCTGAGGCAGGAGGATTGTTGTGAGTTTGAGACCAGCCTGAGCTACAAAGTGAGCTTAAGGCCAGCCTGAACTGCATAGTGAGACCCTGTCTCAAAAAGACAAAAAAAAAAAAAAAAAAAAAAAAAAAAAAAAAAAAAAAAAAAAAAAAAAAAA
>PVKA01036353.1:0-21877 GCA_004027165.1 Ctenomys sociabilis
GGGGGGGGGGGGGGACAACTCAACACAAACCGTAACAATGACGACTCTTCTTACTGGTTGGAGTAAAGATGACATACAATGTACTTAAAGAAAATTCATTCTGCTCCTCAGGAAAACAGCCTTCATTATGCCTTTTAAAATTTCTAACTTTTACAATAACTGAGACCATCCCTCCTTTCTGGATTGCTTTAGAATTTACCACTTTTTGCCACTAACTTCAATGTCATAAACATCTATAAAAAAATTAATTCTTTTTAATGTATTTAGTACAGGGTCTACAGGGTCTCACTATGGAGTCACAGTGCTTCTCCTGTTTTCAGCCTCCCAAACCCTGGGATTACACGCATGCACCACCAGACCCAGACTCTATTGCTGTCTCAGTGTGCCCTGGAGTTGGGACCTGCAAGGCATGTGGGTAATCGAACCCCAGCCACTGTGCTCTGCCTAAGAAGGTTCTTTAGTCCACTGAGCTATCTGGCCAGCCCTTAATAAGTTAATTCTTCATATTTTCATTTTTGTCCATGAGAATAAAAAAAAATCATTGCCTTTTCAAACTCAGGATCAGATTTACAAAAACAGTTTATTTCTGAAGAGCCAAGTTCTCATATCTTCTAATGTCAGAGAAATGTTCTCTTTGTCCCTTATTAGGTCAGAACTTCTCCAGAATAGATTGTTCCAGGATAGTCTATGCTTTTTCCCAGATATCTTCTCTGACATGATTAATTTAGCTGCTATACAGTTTATAAAAACTGCCAAAGATTGGCTTGGACTTAAGTTATCTTCTATCTTTTTTTAGAGCCGTGAAATATGAGCGCACCTAAAAGACTGTAATGAAACTGAAGTTCCCTGAGGACAAAAAGACAGACAATAGACGACTGTAGATTATAATGGAATATCATGCCACTGTGTAAGAATGGTAGACTTTAAGATTCATAAGAAAGTGAGACATCCTTGAATGGGTTAATCCTTGTATTCTCTGGATTTCTTATCTTTCATTGCTGTAGAATAAGGGAATTTCTACTGCCATAGCTGTTATAGTGTGAGTTTTAATATTCTAGAAATTGGGATGAAACTGAAGAAAGAGATTGGTGGAGATAAATTTTAGATGGAGACTTCTCCATATACACACAGGATTTCTAGTTTTGAAAGACAGCATTTGGCTAAGGTTGGGAAGTGCTTCCTCTGACAGAAATAGCTTTAAGTGAGATCACCTGCGAATGGGAGGAGCCAGCTGAAGGAACTAAAGTGAGTGTGAGTTTAGAGCCAGGGCTTCAGCTGTGTGGGAAGACACAGGACCGCTGGGGTTCACACTGAGCCCTGGTTTCAGAAGGAATGGACAGGATTCTGGGAGCATCAGTTCTAGTCCTTGGACTTCACTGGGCATGTGAGTGGTGGAGGAGAAACCCCAGGGTATGGGATTGGGGTAATGGGGACGTTAGACAGCAGGCAAAAGCATGCAAGCAGATTTCAAGGAGAACTACAATGTCAGGGCTTCATGACTTCTTTAAAATCTTTCTAGCAGGGGTGAACGGGCAGCAGAAGAAAAATGACCAGCAACAGGTGAGACAAAATCCTCAGTGGCTGACAGTCCAGGAGAGAGAGATCGCAGTGCTGAACTGCACATATGGGAACAGTGCTTTTGACTATTTCCCGTGGTACCGGCAGCTCCCTGGCAAAAGGCTTGAATTACTGATAGCCATCCGGTCCGTTGTAAACGAAAAGGAAGAGGGAAGATTCAAAGTGTTCTTCAGAAAAGCTGACCAGGAGCTCTCTTTGCACATCAAGGATGCTCAGCCTGGAGACTCGGCCACCTACTTCTGCGCAGCCAGCGCACAGCGCTCTGCAGGCACCTGCAGCCTGCGCACAAACTGGCCCTGGGGCTCCAGCAAAGGGAAGTGGGGGAGGGGGAAGAATAGGAAAGAAAGAAAAGGGAAACAGACTTTGTAAATGAGGAGGGGAGAGGAGTTGAAGGTCGGAAGGGAAGGAAAAAAGAGGGACCAAGATGTATCCTATGCAGGTACAAATAGACTGCAGATCCTTTGGAGCCACAGGAGGAAGGACAGTAAGGCTGGATGTGACCTGCACAGGACCTCGGAAGCCTCTTCTGTCTGAGCCCCAAACTGAGCAAGCACAGCCTATTTGAGAAACTTAGAAAATGCAAATCACTGACAAAGGGCAGTGCACAAGAGGCCCTCTATGTCATGAGATCCTGCCCCAGTCACACATTGCATTTATCCTAAAACTGCGAAGTGCAGAAGATTTCCTCCTCTGCTCTCTGAAGACAGTTCTGAGAAAACAAATAGAATTGTTTGGTCCCAGCAGTTTTGCCGTCAGGTGAACATCCTCTGTGACACATTTATCTGTATCCCTGTTAAGAGTCCCCCTTCTGTGTGAGCCCCTGACTTTTCATGTCACATTCTTTTTACTAGCCCATAACTGAGCCTGGTCCATCATGTCTTAACTGGCTGTATCTGTGACAAATGTATTTACAGATAATATCATATTCAAATGTTTGAGAAACTCAATATGTGCATTTAGAGAACAAAATTTATTTATTTATTTATTATCTATTTATTTATTTAGGTGGTACCAGGAATTGAACTCAGGGCCTTGCTCTTGCCAGACAAACACTTATTCCACTGTTTCCTCAGCCCCTGGAGAACAAAATTTAATACATGAATTAAGTGAATTTACAGATCAGCTAATATAAAGACCTAGAGATGGAGAGTTTATCCTGAAGCATCCTGGTGAATCAAAATATTGGACAGATACAGTGAATCAGGACAGAAGTGTGGTGAGATGTGGAGAGGAAGAAAGCCTCAAAAAGCCGGGAGGACACGCAATCTGCCCATTCCCTATGACATCAAGGGACGCAGGCTGACTGCATTAGTGAGACTGACATGTGCGCTTGTGAACTAAAGAATTCAAAGAAAATTCTTTGCATTGATTTTGATGTCTGTTTTGTAATTTGTTGCAGCAAAATAAGAAAATAATAAAAACTATAAGAGTGAGCACTGAAGAGCAAACAGATCCAGAACAGGACTTAAAATATGCTAAGATAAAATTGAAGACAATTTTTACCAATAAATTTTAAAGATGTTAAGAAAAGAAATAATTTTAGGTTTTTAAAGAAAAACCATACTGTCTGATAACTCAACATATAATGAAAAAACTAAATAAATTTATAACCATTAAATATACCTGATAATAATTAATTACAACCCTACAGAATTTGTAATAAAATAGTACTTTTATCTGACATGTGACCACTGTTACAAAATTTAAATCAACAGAAGGGAAACACTGAGCATGTGCTGCTCCAGAGGCTGCTGAGAGCACCCAGGGCCTTCAAGTGCACAGTGAGGATTGTTCTCTGATTTCTAGCCTGGGGGACCCCATCCTGCATTGCCCACCTGCCCTCGGGCCCAGGTGCTGAGGCTGGGTTCCAAAGGCAGCATCGTTACAACGGAACAGTGCTCAAAGAGACATATAGGGTCTTATTCTGAAATTTTTATTTTATAAATACATGTTTATGATGCAGAAAGTCAACATTCGTCTCAAGGAGTCAGTGCACATACACACCTGGTTGTTTATTACTCCCTTTCCCACCCCAGCCCAATGCCTCTCTCCACCTCTGGAACTGCTTCCAGATTTTCATCATTATTCTTAGTATCATTTATACTTCATATTTATGGCATATAATCTTACATTCACTGTGGGTACTTGGTACACATGCATGATATTTCCTCAATTTCAGTAGCTTTCCTTTCCACCCCCATTCTTTGGTCTCTTAAATTCCTTTCCTTTTGTTAAAGAATTTTCTAAATCAGACTGGGAGTGGAGTACATGCAACATTTCCAAACACCCTTCTTTTGAACCTGCTGCTGTGGTTCTCATCAGTGCCCTCTAAGCCTATGAGCCCCACCACCACCACAATGGAGGCGGTGACCTCGGGGAGCTGCAGCCAGCGTGCTGTCCACTGTGCTGCAACGAAGTCTTAATGAACCCTTTCCTCCTCCGGAAGTATGACGTGGCCACGTTGTTCTCTGGGCTGCAGGCCGCTCCCAGATCAGAGGCAAAGACTTTTTTAATTGCAAGCTAGGCCATTGGCTTCTTCAGCTCAGTGAAATGAAAAAGCCCAGGAAAGAACTGAAGCATTAACAAACTCCCTACATCATGTGTAGTTCTGTTACTGTACCTGTGTCACGAACTGGAAGTCTGTGACAATCTTTAGCAAGTGGCCTCTTGGATTTTTGGTCACTTCATATAAATTCATTAATTTTTAAAAAGTGACTAAATGAAAGAATAGTTGCTACATTTCTTACAATCATGGAACAGCATAAAAACCCAGCCATCCACTTCTGCAATGTTCACACACTGCCCAGTACCTGGAAGACACATAGACATGGACATCACACTCTGTGTGAACAGCTTACAGCACTGCATGACGGAAGACCCCGCACCCACCATGAGGCCATCTAACACATAAGGGTACTGCTTTGAGTCAGTGGGATAGAAAATGTGATAAGAGGACCATGGTGTTGTGTATATTTAAGTGTAATTACCTTGAGGTACTGAGATTGTCCTCATCCCCTTAAACCCAGTCAATAAAATTCAACCTCAGAGTTTGAAAGAGTAACACTTTATTCCTGCAGTAATTTCAAAAAACATGAAAAACAGTGAGTAACTTCTAAAATAAAGAATCAGGATAACTTCTATCATTTCATTTCAAAGTAATTTCTTTTAATTATAAAATTGAAGTAGTTACTAGAACAGAGAGAAAAAAATTATGCAGTCATTGTTTGGGGTATGCTTGATTTTCACAGGAAAAGCAAAGACCTATGCAGAGAACATACAATAATAATTAAATTAGTGACCAGCAATTGCATTTCAGGGTGAGCCATTCATTAGTTATCAAATCTGCTATGAATAGATCCAACTATTTCTCCACTGCAGCCACTGGGGTAGGCTTCTAGAGTTTATGATTAATTCATGGTCTAGTCCTGGGATTATGGGTATGAGGGCCGCACCTGCCCCGGTGGTGGTGGGAGTAATCTGCACACAATATGAGGAAGGGAGAGAGCCTTGCTAGCTCTGCAGCTGCTGCTCCTCCCTTTGCTTTTTACTGTATTCTGCTAACATAGACTGCTCCCCTCTGCCCTGTGCCACTCTTCCTTGGAACCAGCAGAGTATGGACCTGAAATTTCCACTAACTGTGAGCTAAACAAACCTTTCCTTCCTTAATTTTTGATGTCTGGTATTCTGTCCCAGCAAAGAGACAGAAGTAAATGAGACACCCACCTACCACCACCAGTGCATGGCATATAGCTTCATCTGCCATTCCCTGCATCTGCATTTCTCAAGATAACTGCTGTCCTCACATTACACTTTTCAGGCTCAGCTCACCTAACTACCAGGGAAATAGAAGTAGACAATGGAATAATTTAGGGTGAGCCAGGTCTTTTCTCATATGTGTACCAACCATGTGACTGGTGAACTATGCTTCCTGTCTGAGAGGGCAGGTAAGAACCAGGCAGTCTGCATACGCCGCCGAGGGCTCAGAGTCCTTGAATGCTGAGGCTGAGGCAGAGTGAAGCACATTGTGCAGAGATGTCCAAGCTCAGTGCTGTTCTCCAGCTGACTATGGATGTCAGTGTTCTTAATCTGTTCTGGTATGGATAATTCAGGCTGGTCAGGACTTTTACAGACAAAAGGATTGCACACAGCCTGTGTGGTGCTTCACATGGCTCCAGGTGTAAAGGGGAGTGGGAGAAAACAAAGCAAACTGCCTACAGCTTAGTTTGTGTTTAGGTTCTAAATTAGTCTAATTCTTACAGTGTTTTATTCACTATACCAGATGATCAGCTTTGTTTTCCAATTGTTCCCACAGGACCCAGTGTGGCTCGAAAAGTGACTCAAGTCCCACCATGCACGTCCAGGCCAGAGGGGGGAATTAGTCACTCTGGACTGTGCCTAGTAGGCAAGCTTGAGCTTCTGCACCCTTTATTGGTATAAGCAACTCTCAGTGGACATGTGATTTTCATAATTAAACAGGATTCCTTTGATCAAAGTACAAAGATTGGTCACTATTCTGCCAACTTCCAGAAAGAAGCTAAGTCCAGCATTCTTGTTATTTCTGCCTCACAACTTGAAGATACTACAAAGCACCTCTGTGCTTTCTGGATGCTCTCTGTATTTGAAGTGCTAGTAAGAGCTGAACAAAACCACAGGCATCTCTGTAAGAAACAGCCCAGCTGCAGGAGCCTTTCTGTGCTCCTAGGTCAGGGTAAATTCTAAATAAAACCTGCTTCTGTTTCACTTGTAAACTGGGGTCAGGTTCAGGGTTTGTCCCCTTGAACAGTCTTCCTTGAATTTTTTGAGTTGGAAGTAGAGCATACAGAGTGGGCCTAAAGTTGTAAAACTTCCAGGGCTAATGTTGAAAATTCACCACACAATACCTCAAAGAGCCAATTTAATGTTAAGATGCCCACAGCACAGAATTCGGAGTGCTGATCCGAAACAAAAGTGTAAGTCATTTCCGAGCCATTTGATTCAGCTTTATGTCAGATAGCGTCACAGAAGGAGAAGTCCTAAGGATGACGTGGAAGAGGAGGCTGATTCTAGGGATGAGGCTCTTCCCACTGCCGAGCTGGAGGAGGAGCCTCTGCCAATTCTTTGTCTTTCCATCTTGTACTGAACCTGACTTGGGTGCAGTCACCTAAGTTCACTATCAGTAAGGACAGCTGGGTGAAGACAATCGTATGGCTACATGGAGACTTGTGAGGACACAGTGGGACACAGATAGACAACTGGCATTCACAGAAACAAGTAAGATCTTGTTCATCTACCATCTTGTGCCTCAATGTGTAATGGCAAGCAGAAACAGCAAAGGAACAGCCCAGATTTGGAGGCAGATGTAGTTTACATCGACAGCTACCGATTAGGATCATTCCCACAATATCAGACCAGTATCTGTCATGCTCTAGGGCTGGTAGGAGATTAGCAAACAGGAAGGCCAGAGGCAGAAGGGCTTGTCAAATGGGGACTGGGTTATGTAGGGTGCATCATAATGACCAGCTACACATCACAGTGAGCAGCTGTTCCTAAGAGGCAGCAGCAACTGGAACTGGAACAGGAACTACCACGTGGGCAACTGAGAGACTGAAGTGTCCTGGCTTGAGAAGGCATTTTCTGTTTATTTCCCTCTTTATTTAGTTTCACAGGCAAATTTTTTCTGGGCATATTACCTTTGACCTTCTGAGATGAGGCCCAGCGAGTAGTAGTACCACTAGGGTTGTTGGTAACCCTGAGATGGGCCCTGTCACGATCTCCAAGATTGTCTTATTACAGAGATTTTAGTTTCTCCTAAGTTGCTTTTAGGAAAAGACATAACTTAGGCCTGTCTGTTCTGCAGCATTACCCTGGCAACCTAGTGAAGAAGTTAATCTGATCTAGAACAGAGTCCAATGTGGCTGGAACACTCATCAAATCTTAGTTAAGTATTTGATTTACCATGCTGTTCTCTCAGAGCAATTGTCCATAGAGATTAAGACAAAAGCCACAGCCTGCACGAAGCATGGGAACAAGGACTAGGGTAATCAGCCTGAAAAGACACAAATATCAAAGGGAACAGAAATGGAGCAATCCTGTGAACAATAGCCTTGGGATTCGGCCATTTATGGACTGGTCAGCATCGAGGTAGACCACAGCAGGGCTTGGAGTTCCTGCCTCTTCAGAGTGAGCTCACAGGAGCTGTCCAGGAAGATGTTCCAGGGAATCTAAGGCTGGATTTTTGAAATTGTAGAGACAAGGCCTGGGCAGTTAGCTCAGTGGCATAAGTGTCTATCTGCAGTTGTAGAGGCAATTTATATGTACCTATGTATTAAGTACAGGAGGAATGTCTACTGATAGTGCTAATGTTTTAACTTATTACACACTGTGTGCAGTTTTCATTTAATCTAGTTTTAAATTACCTCCCACACACATTCATAAAAATGTCTAACATGAACTACACTTCCCCAGCCTACAATGCCTAATTTCTCAGTATACAGAAGAGAAAGTAAAACAAGGAAATCAAATCTACTGGCTCTTGGCAGCAGGAGCTGTGCCACCAGAGATCCGGGTACGAATGCTCTCTTGCTCTTAAGGTTTGTCTCAGTTTGTTTTCCAGTAGTGTGAAGGGATACTTACTTCAGAAATTTGGAATAGCATCCATATCTGATTGGAGTAGATTTCTCTGGATTGAAGTATGAAAGGATCAAACAGAATGAGTACCCAGGGCAGAGGTTGGCATCACCAAGGACCCAGAGAGAGGAAGATAAGGGAAGGTCTAGGAACATCTGAATAATTGTGTGGTTTCATTTGGGATGTGGACTTGGGAGTTTACAAAGAACGCAGGAAGGATCTGAGGACAGATGTCCACTGAATAGCTCAGTTAGGCCCTTTTGGGTTTCTTTTTAAATACATTTTTGAAATTTGGAATTCGGATGTTAACTCCTTAACCAGATACAATTTCAGTATAAACTGGAATAAAATCTTCATTTATTGAATGCCCAAGTAGTAAAATTATTTTCGTTTTTCAGAACACTCATACTCTTATCTATTGGTGTGTTTTTGTTGATGGAACAGACTTTTGGGTAAGATTTTCTCTGCTTAACTCCAAAATAAGAATTACAAACTTGCTCCAAACTACATACATGACTCTACAGCAAAACTATGATTGAATTTTGGAATTAAGAAAGATTCTCTAAGAACTTACAATAAAATGAAGCTCAGAACTGCCCTGTAAAAATATGCCTTCACTGCTGCGGCTGGTGCTCCTCCTACACACAGTGGGGAGATTTTAGAACTGGGAGACCATCTCATCTTTCTGGTCAAGGGACATAAGATTTTCTTAGTTTTCTCTGTAAGGAAGCTAAGGAATGCTCAACATGTTTTAAATTAATATTAGATTACAATCAAGAAAACAATCAAAACACAGAATTGTTTCTACATAAGCTCACAGATTCTGTCATAGATTACTAAATTTGGAAATGTCTATTACTTATCTTTCAATGCTTCCTTAAATGTTATATTATGCTTTATCTTTTAGCAGCTATCATTATTTGTCTATTTAGTAATGAGAAAAGACAAACAAGTGTTTAGGAAGGCACAGGCTTCCCCACCTAGGTATCACAGTACAGCCAAACTTCATCCATTTAGAAACCAGCCGTCAGAGGCAGCTGTACCTACCGCTGAGGAGTCCTGCACCTGGACAGTCAGGAGATGGAGCGGCCCTTTCAACAAGAGAGAAGCCTTAACCCCATGATGCTTCTCAGACTGCTGAGGGTATTCACACCTACATCTCTTTAGGTACAAATAACTCCAGCCCAGGTTACAGGTTGCTTCTCACCTCTCAGTGTAGCCAACTCAAATACTTAGGAACTCGTTGCTTTACCACCCTCCAATCTGTTATTTAAACCTATAGAAAGAATAGGAAATGTTTTAGAGAATTTTTTATAGTTTCTTTTTTAGTTGCTTTCTTGCCTTTTTGTTGCTTTATATTAATTCAACCACTGAAAGATCAAAGCCAGTGGAATCTACCCTCTACATTACACACGATCAAGTAGCATAGAAACCCCAGCTTCCAGTTTCCATAGTGTTCACGTGATACAGGGACAACTTTAGCCCACGTGACTTAAGAGCTATATTTTTTGTGCAACTAATAGAAATGAATGACTCAGCCTCTTCTAATCTACTATAAAAAATCTCCAATTCAATCTTTAAAGAAATAACATTAGAAAAACATACTCAATAACTTCTGAAAGATTTTACTTTTGTCATTTAATTTTGAAGAAGTTCTATTAGTTGTAAAATTTAAGTAGGACACAGAACTGCGTAAAGAACAAGGAAGATATTTTGTCCTGCCATGGATGTAATATATTTTTCACAGAGTCAAAAGACTTACATCAAAAAGGATAAATATTTGCTGAATGTGTGACTAGTAAATAGGTAACGAGAAGGGTCCACAGATCATCAATTCCACTCTAAACTCCGGAAGTACTTTACTGAGGAACCTAAGTGCGCACCAACTGGCTCAGGCTGCACTTCCTCAGTGCCAAACCGCAGCCCTCGCTGCCATCCCAGCCCTCTCTCGAGGCACCGCCTGACCTATCAGAGAGGACAAGCAGCCCGAACAACGCTCTGGGCTGAGCCGCACTTGCTCTCACAGGTGTGCAGACCTCACTGACAGAAGCCTGAGAAACCCCACCTCCTGCTTGGGAGTCAAAGAAGAACCCAGGAAGCAGATAAATACAGGGCACTCTTAGACTCTCACCTCGAAGCCTGAGGCACAACACAGTAACTGTGCACAAGGACACGGCCACATGCTGCTCTCCGGCCTGCTGTGGGCGTCGGTGGCCTTCATCCACTCTGGTATGGATGATGTGAATACGGTCGGGCGTGCTGAGGATGAAGCGACTGCGCACAGGCATGTGGCGCTTCATATGGGGAGGAGAGAAAAGGGGGCGGGAGAAAGGAAAACAAGCTACGACCTGATCTGTGTTTGGTCCTAAATTATTCTCATAACTACTTTTATCATCTAATTTTAAAGTAGTTCTACTCATTGTAAAATCTAAATTGTTCATAGCACCAAGTAAACAGGAGGAATGGATCCTATCATCGGCTTGGATATGGCTTGTCTTTCACAGAGTCAAAGACCTGTGTGCAAAGTATAAATATTTGATTTTGCTATTATTCAGTACATCAGAGGATCAGCACAGTTTTCTCTTTGTTCCTTTAGGACCCAGTGTAGCCCAGAAAGTGACTCAAGTCCAGCCAGCTGCATCTGGGACAGAAGGAGAAGCAGTGACGCTTGACTGTGAATATGAGAAAAAATGGGGTTCAGAATACCTTTCGTGGTACAAGCAGCTTACTAGTGGAGAGATGACTTTCCTCATTTGGAGTAACTCTGGTCAGACTAAAAGAACTGGGCGCTACTCCGTCAATTTCCCAATAGCTAACTCTATGAGTTTCAGCATCTCTGATTTACAGGTGGAAGATTCAGCAAAATATTTTTGTGCTATTGAGGAAAGCACAGTGCTTGAAGTGACAGTAAAGGCTGAACAAAAACTCAGGAGCTCCACACTGACAGGCCCTGCTGCGGAGCCCAGCTGATACTCGCACCTGCAGATCCCACACCAGAAAAGAACACTGTGGTTTCTTAATCTATGATCTGGATTAGAAGATTCCATTCTAAATAAAACTTTCTTCTATGTCATTCAGAAACTGATGGCAGGCACAAGTTTGTGGTCTATTCTGTTACAAATTTTTCAGTAGTTCATAGATGACAGAGAACATGAATGAAGTCACCTGACATTGATAATGAGCCCAATAAAAGCTTGAAATACTAATTTCACTTGAAGGTGTTCACTGTGCACATCTAAATGTGCTTATAGGGAAACATTGGAAATCACCTTCTTGACTCTTCCTTCAGGCTTTGTGTCAGGTGCAGTCAGAGAAAAAGGAGCAGTGAGAGCAGTGGTGAGGCAACTTTCTGCATCTGCTTGATCTGGAGAGAAGGTTTCTACACTCAGGCCCACAGATCTGGCCCTGAGCCTGATTTTATGGGCGGCACCAGGACTCACATTGGGGAGAGACTTGGATGGGAACCCTGACACCAGCTAAAATGAATCTAAAAAGACAAATAAAAATGTGTCTATTCCTCATCTCTGCTCTTGGAACTGATTTCCTGAGTGACCTTCAGGAAAATCAGTGTCATTTGCCATCACGCTACATGCATACTTGTCCCAAGACCAAAGGAAACTGAAGAAGGTGCAGGGAGAGGGGCAGCAGCTGTGTCAGTGTGAGATGAGCTGGTGAATCAACAGCAGCATGTGAGAGCTGCCCCAAGGCCTGGGTGCTGAACCCACAGAGCTCATAAGAAACAGGTGTTGCCTCCGAGCAGCCTTCAACCTGTTGCACACCATTATGCTACCAAAGGCGCGGGAGCAGTCTCCCCCAAAGAACACACAAGTAAGTCCTTGTATGCATCTGTGGGTGGTGTTCATGGCTTCCTCTAGCTTAGACACAAGCTCCCACAAATATTTTGTAGCTTAAATACTGACATACAAGATGAACCTTTCATTAACACATCTTGTACCTCTATGTGCAGGCACATGGGAGGAGATTAATCCCTATTTATTTTATATGTAAATATATTTGTAACAAAACGTACAGGAACTTTTATATCTCTTGTAGTTCTTGTTTCCACATGTGGTCTCACACTGCAGCTCCTTTCTTACAGCTCCCTGTTTCATCACCTTCTGGTGGACAGTGAGTGCCTCCCCAGTGGATGCGCTTGACCCTGTATGCAGCAAGCTCCTCAGTCAGGAGCGCTTCTGTGCTGAGTGCCATGGGGTTAGACGAGTCCTGCGCTGCCTTTGGGCAGAAGAGGTGCAGGCAGTCAAGTGGGTGCAGATGTCTTTTTGAACATACTTATACAAGAAAAAAATGATATCTTTGCAAAACTCAGATATAGTTCTGTGATCTTATTCCAGACAAACACTGTCCTGAGAAAATTTGGCATAACACATAGCTTGTCATTAGAAGCAACAGACATCTGGAAGGAAAACTATTTTTAAAAATATTTAAATATCACTGTATAAAACTTTCAAGCTATATTTCTGTGATCATGAAGCATATATTAACCACTCACCCATCCAGTGATTGAAATAAAAAATGACCAGAAAAATGCATATTTTGATTAATTTTTATAGGATAACAGGAAATACAGAATGGCAATTTTACCCAATAATTTTTCTGTGTATAGCACATCTTCAATATGCACCACACAACACAACATTACAACCTGGGCAATAGTGTCTAGACTCTATCTGAATTTCTTTTGCATTATTGCCTTTCTCAACAAAGCACTTCACATTGTGTGAGTGAGACCCCCTTTGGCATCCTTGGAGACCCCACCACCACTCCACCCCCCATGCCTGCTGAGTGAGTGAGAACTTCTGCCATGTTCTTCAGACCCCCAGATCCAGTCCTATCTCAGGCCCAAAGAGTGTGTGAGCGAGCTACCCCATTCCCTAGCCCCCTTGCCCCTTGAGACATAGCACAGGCCTGACATACAAGTCTGAGGTGAAACTCTGCAGCTGCAGTCCCTGCAGAGAGAGTAGGGGAAAGAACCACCCAGCTAGTCCAGGAGCAGAACATCTTGCCAGAGGGGCACAGCAGGTTCATTCCCAAGGGCTGCCTGCAGCAGGAAACAGCTGAGCACAGCAGCCACACCCAAGCCAGGTACAACTGGATAAATTCAAACTATCTAGATCTACACCTGAATTTCAGTAGGAGCTAAGGTTATAACTACACCAAAGCTCTAAAACAAAGGTGAGAAGACAGTGCTATACAAAATGAAAACAAGAAGGAGCAAAATGCAATTTCAGACCCCAAGCCCACCCATAACAAATGCACAGGATACTAACACAGAACAAATTGGGAATCACACAGCTGAAATCAATGAATCAATAGTGTCTGAAATAAAGAAATAACTGCAGAAAGGTATAGAGGAACTCAGATCAGAAATTAAAAAAAAAAATCTCTGTATATGTAGCATCTGAACTAAAGAATAAAATGCAGAAACTTATAGAGGAAACCCAATGCCCACCCAGAACAATCACAGAGGACAATAAATCCACTGAAATATATGAATGTATAGTGTAGGAAGTAAATAATCAACAGCAGAAAGGTTTAGAGAAACTCAGAGCAGAATTAATGTCTGAAATAAAAAAGAAAACTCTAAATTCATAGCATCTGAAGTAAAGAATCAAATACAGAAACATATGGAGGAAACCCAATCTGAAAAATATCTCTGCAGTAAAAGAATTAATAACTGCTTCTAAAGAAGACATTGATAAAAAAAAAATAGAGGAGATCAGAAAAATGACAGATTCCCTGAATGAGCAATACAAGAAAGAAACAGATTGCATGAAGAGTCAAAAAGGTACAGAGGGACTTAAAATCTCAATCACAAGCTTGCAAAACCATTTGAGTGAAAGTGAAGACAGAGTTTCAGACCTTAAAGACGATGGTGCAGCTAGTGAAAAGGTAAGAAAAGATCTCTTAAAAGCAACTAGGATGTGGGAAAAATAATCCATCATTTCCAAGACGATGCAAAGATGAACAATGTGAGACTAATAGGTATCAATGAAAAAGAAGGAGTCAATACAAATGACATTAAAAAAATATGGCAGAAGTAATAGCAGAAAACTTCCAAAATATAAGGAAACAATCTGGCATCCAGGTAACCAAAGCATATGGAATGTCAAGTAACCTGAACCCAATAAAAAGCACATCAAGACATATAATAGTCAAGATCCCAGAAATCCAGCACAAGAATAATATACTGAAAGCTGCTAGAGAAAAGGAGCAGACAACATTCAAAGGAACCATGAAGGCAAGAAGAACATGAAGTAGAGTATTTCAAGTCCTCTATGAAAACAAATTAAAGCTCAGACTACTATACTCTACAAAACTCTTTTTCAAGTTTGATGTAGAAGTGAAATATTTCCATGACAAACAACAACTAAAGAATTTCATCATGACAAAGCCATCCCTCCATAGGCTACTGGAAGATGTTCTAGAGAGAGAAAAAAATGATTAGAACTCCATGAATGAGAATGGAAGGAACCCACTAAATAGGGCAAACAATTAAACACAGGAGAAAAAGGATTAAACAACAGCAGATAAATAACATGATTAATGTAAGTCAATACATCTCAATTATAACCATCAATGTAAATGGACTCAATTCACCAAATAAGAGAAATCAACTGGCACACTGGATTAGGAAGCAAAATTCAACAATATGCTGTATACAAGAAACACACTTAACTCATAAAGAAATTCATAGGCTGAAAGTCAAAGGATAAAAAACAACACTACATGCCCCAGCACCTCAGAAAAAAGCAGGGGTCAGCAATCCTACTCTCAGACAGTTTCAACTTCAAACCAAAAATGATCAAGCAAAACAAAGAAGGCCACAATATACTGCTTAGGGGAAAAATTCAAGAGGGAGAGGTAACACTCACAAATAGGTATGCAGCAAACTATATAAAACAAGTCTTAATGGACATGAAAAATCTAATGTCCAATACCACAGTCTTAGCAAGAGACCTTAATACTCCCTTACCCCAAAAAGATAGGTCAAGCAGACAAAAAAAAAAAAAAAATAGCAAAGAAGTAACATAACTGAACAAGTGCTTGAAACAAATGGACCTGGTGGACATATATAGTGTTTCACCCAAACACAACTGAAAACACATTTTTTCAGCTGCATATGGATCATTTTCTAAAATAGACCACATACTGGTTCATAGATCATGCTTAAGGATATATAAGAAAACAGAAATTAACCCATGTGCATTATCTGACCACACTGCAATGAAACTGGAAATAAAGAACAAAAGAAACCAGAAAAAAAACAGTAAATACATGAAAATTAAACACCACCCTACTCAGCAATCAATAAGCCACAGTTGAAATTAAACAAAAAATTCAACAATGTCTACAATTCAATGAAAATTCACCCACAACTTATCAGAACTTATGGGATATGATAAAAACAGTTCTCAGAGGGAGACTTATAGATGTGAACTCACACATTATGAAAACACCATAATACTGTACCTCCAACAACTAGAAAAGGAAGAGCAAACTGAACCCAGAGCCCAAATATGGGAATAAATTATAAAAATTAGAGCAGAAATGAACTCAATTGAGATAAAACAGTTCAAAGAATTATTGACTCAACAAGCTGGTTCTTTGAAAGATTAAATAAAATCAATAAGCCTCTAGCTAACCTCATAAAAAAGATGAAAGAAAAAACTGAAATACAAGCAGTAAGGGTATAATCACCAAAGACCCAGTGGAAATTCAGAAGATCATAAATAGCTACTTTGAGAATCTTTCCTCTCACGCAACAGAGGACACAGATGAAATGGAGAGATTCCTAGAAAGGTACAAATTACCAAAACTAAATCAATAAGATATAACTACTCTCAATAGTTCAATAAGTACATATAAGAAAACAGAAATTATCCCATGCATGTCATCTGAAATATGAGATATAATAAAAACCTACAGGTAAAGAAAAGTCCACATCCTTATGTATTCACATCTGAATTCTATAAGAAATTTATGGAAGATACATACACTATACTCCTCAAACTATTCAATGAAATTGAAAAGGAAGAAAACCTCCCAAAATCATTCCCAGAAGCAAGTATTATACTGATAGCAAAACCAGGGAAAGATTCAACTAAAAAAGAGAACTATAAGCCAGTCTCACTCCTGAACATAGATGAAAAATCCTCAGTAAAATACTAGCAAATAGAATACAGCAAACATGAAGAAGATCGTACACCGTGACCAGGTGGGATTCATCCCAGGGATGCAAGGATGGTTCAATATTCGCAGATCCTTAAATGTAATATACTATATCAATACAGCAAAAACTAAAAACTACATAATCATCTCAACTGATGCAGAAAAGGCTTCTGACAAAGTCCAACACTCATTCATGTTCATAGCCCTACAGAAAATTGGAATAGAAGTCCTCTACTTCAATCTGATAAAAGCCATTTATGAAAACCCAGTGGGTAACATAATTATAAATGGGAAAAACCTGAAATCTTTTCCTCTTAGATCTGGTACAAGGCAAGGACGTCCTCTACCACCTCTCCTGTGCATTATAGTTCTGGAATCATTAGCTACAGCCATTAGACAATAGGGAGAATAAAAGGAATAAGAATAGGTAAAGTTACATTATCATTATTTATAGATGACATGGTACTCTACATGGAAGATACAAAAAACTCCACCAAGAAGCTTCTAGAATTAATACACAAATTCAGTATCATAGCAGGATACAAAGTCATTACTAAAAAGTCAATAGCATTCCTCTACACAGATAACAAACACGCTGAGAGGGAAATCAGAGAAACAATACCTTTTAAAATAGCACCACAGAAAATGAAATAACTTGGAATTAATCTAACTAAAAAGTCTAAGATCTTTTAAAAGAAAATTACAGTACTCTGAAAATAGAGATTGTAGAGGATTTCAGAAAATAGAAAGATATTCCCTGCTCCTGGATACAAAGAACCAACATTGTGAAGATGGTCATACTCCCCAAATTGTTATACAGATTTAGTGCAATCCCTATTACACTACCAAGAACACACCTCACAGGCCTAGAGAAATTGTTCCTAAAATTTATTTGGAACCACAAAAGACCTAGAATAGCAAAAGCAGTCGTCAGCAACAAAGACAAGGCAGGAGGTATTACAATCTTTGACTTGAAATTATACTACTAGTCTACTGTGATAAAATCTGCAAAGTACTGGCAACAAAATAGACCTGAGGATTAGTGGAGTAGATTAGAAGATGCTGAAGCCTCTATGAACACACTCAGCTACCTTATCTTTGACAAAGGGGCCAAACATACTCACTGGAAGAAAGATAGCCTCTTTAAAAAATAGTGCTAGAAATAATAGCCCTCTACATGCCAAAAACTAAAAATTGACCATGGTCTATCATTATGCACTAAGCTAAAGTCAAAATGGATTAAAGATCTAAACATTAAAACAGAAACACTAAATCTCCTAGAAGTGAAAGTAGCAGGAATGCCTGAACACATAGGGGTAGGCAAAGAGTTCATGAATAAACATGTATTTGCATGAGAAACACGTGAAAGAATTAACAACTGGGACCAACTCTTACTGAGAAGTTTGCATGTCAGAAGAAATCACCAACAAAGTGAAAAGGCAACCCACAAATTTGGATAAAATCTTGACAAATAAGTATTCAGACAGAGTTCTGCTCTCTAGAATTTATAAAGAAATAAAACACATTAGGGCCCAAAATTTAAAGACCCAATCCACAAATGGTCATCTCAGATGAACACACACTTCTCAGAGAATGAAATTAAAGAAGCAAATAAATATATGAAAAAATGCTCCACATCACTAGCCATCCATGTAATGCAAATTAAAACAATACTGAGATATCATCTCACCCCAGAAAGAACAGCTATCCTAAAGAAATCAACCAACAACAAATGTTGGAGAAAAAGAAACCCTTCTCCACTGCTTGTGGGAATGAAGACTGGAGCAATCATTATGGAAATCAGTGTGGAGACTCCTTCAAAAAGTAGGACTATAAATTGCACTCAAACCAACTAACCACTTACTGGGAATTTTCCTGGAGGATCTGAAAACATCATATCATAGTGATATATGTGTTCCTATGTTTATAGCAGCACCATTTGTGATAGCCAAATCTTAGAAACAACCAAGAAGTCCATCACATGAGGAATGAATGAAAAAGATGTGGTATTTTTATACAATAGTGTATTACTCAGCTATAAAGAATGGTAACCTCAAAGCCTTCATATTTAAGTGCATGCCACTTGAAGATATGCTTATAAGTGAAATAAACCAGACACACATGTGTAAATATCATATTGTCTCCCTAGTATAAGTACTCAGAAGAAGCATTACAATTAGAAAGATATAGCACAATTTAAAAAAAGCAAGAACTTGAAGACCAGACAATGAAGAGAGAGCTAGAAGAGTTAGAAAACATGACAGAGAGAAGCCCATACAGTTATATGTACAAGATAGGTAAGGCAATGATCCTGAGAATCTTCAGAAGATTTTCCAATCTGGCAGTTAATTGAAAGGATTCTCACCCTGACTAACTCTATATGCTGATACCTGTGAACTAAACAACGACACTGAGGATGGCCATTTTTAATAGGAGGGTCATGCTTGGAGTGCCTGTCATTCTGGTCTTCTGAATACATGGTGTTTGTCATGAGAAGTTGGTTGCTGCCATGCTGTCTCTCGGGTAGCTGTTTGTTTAAAAAGGAATGGGGTGGTGAGTGAAGGCAGGAGACAGGAAAGGGGGTGCTGTGGGCCTGTCCAGCTACGATGTTGTATATGGTTAGATTTCTAAACTTATATGTAAATATAATACATAATTGTTTATTCCTATTTTTTAAATATATTTATATTTTTAAATTTTTATGTTATATTTTGTAGGGACTTAAAGTTTAACGTATCAAAACTGAATGAAAAATACCTGCTCCATATTAAGCCTAAGATGTTTGGCATTCAGACAGAGAGTGAGGTTAAGCTCAACAGCCTAGGTTGTAGGGTAATAACAATAAACTTCTCTTCTGGAGTGTTAACAACCTAAGTTTGCAGACTAAAAATTAGAGAAAAAGGAGGGCCGCAGGGACAGCCAACATTTTGGCCTTAACCTTTCAAATTCAATTAAGACTCAGGACATATAAGAACCTATATTGCAACATCATGCCACTCAGTTGTGTCCCAAATTTTCTGATCAAAGATATTATGGGGCCAAAGAGGAACATGACCAATGATGTATAGTATGCTTAAAGAGAGTCCCATGGAGAGAAAACATTCTCTCAGTCTTTGACAGAAAGAAAACTGGTCAAGCAATGGCCATGTCTCATCCATATGGCTGACACAGATAAAGGATCTACAAACTGCAGCACAGGGTATCAGGAAAAATCCTGAGGGGATTTGACTGACCTGAATCAGATGTAAAAGTTACAAGTCTTGTTACATAGGTCTTGCTTTATCTTGGTGTTAACCATCCAGCAAAAAAAGTATAAAAAAGAAGTATAAGAAGTGAAGCCATATTATTATGCTGAGCTGTAAAAGACTCAAGTCAACAACCTCTAAAATTTGCCAGACATACGGAAAACCCAATACTACTATGGACTATCGGACTATTTTGAAATAGTTTGTTGAACTCATACACCTATAATATTTAAATGACAAAACTAAACAAAAAAAGAGGATACAAATGAATGACCATTTTGTATCTGTATATTCAAAATTGTTAAGAAAGATATGCAACTACACTCTCTTAATTCAATGAACAGAGGGATCTGCTCTAATAGTGTTTGTAAATAGAATATCACATCTGCATCTGGTACAACAAATAACCACTAAGAAAACAATATGCAATGTATTAATTATTGAAACTGTCCTACTAGTTTGATTTGAAACTGTCTCATTGCTGTTTGTTTCTCAATAAAATTATGGGAAAAATAAAGAATAAAATAGTATGGCTAATATAGAAAATAGTTTGTCAATTTTTTATAAAGTTATGGCTACACTTACTCTATGATCCAGCAATTCTACTTCTAGCAAAACAGAAGTATGTGTTTATACACAATATGTTTATGGCGTCATTATTCATAGACTCTAAAACTGAAAAGAACTCAAGCATCATTTGGTCATGTATTATTCAGAACTAAAAAGAAATTAAATATTGATACAAGCAAAAACATGGGTGAATCATATAATTTTTGTTGAGTAGAAAAGTTTCAACGTGATAAAGAATAACAGATTACAAAAATCAAAATGATACAAGGTGAGCTAAATTAAGGTATAACTGAACACACTGGAGTTAATAAAAATATTGTTGAATTTATGAGAGAAATGAAAAAGCTAGCGGAGTTACACAAAATGATACCAAACATGAATGAGTAGTTTAACATCAAAAAATAGTTTGTTCTCAAAAACTAGGAAATCCCTGGAATCCAGCTATTTCCCTTCTGGGTATTTTCCCAGAATAACTGAAGAGCTCATACCACAATCACATATGTGCACCCATGCATATAACAGCACAACTTGTCATAGCCAAATCTTGGAAGCAACCAAAATGCCCATCACCCAAAAATGGATGAAAAGGATGTAGTATTTTTATACCATGGGGTATTACTCAGCTATAAAAAAAAAGACAAACTCAAAGCCTTTATAGGTAACTAGATGCAACTAGAAGCTATGCTCATAAGTGAAATAAACCATACCTACATTGTAAATATTGCAATGTTTCCCTAGTGTAGGAACTAAAAGAAGACACAAAACCTGAAATGTATAACAGATACAGTAAAATAGAAAGAAACAGAACTTAAGGATTACACAATGAAGAGACAAAGAAGAAAGATTAGAAAAATGGTAGGGGAAAAATATACAAGTTTATATCCACGATGGATGAGGTGATTGTACTAAAAATCTCCATAAGTTTTTTTTTAATAGTAGTTAATGTGTAGAATTTAACCTTGACTAACTCTGTATGCCAATATCTGTGATATAAGTAACTACATCAAGGACAGCAATGTGTAATACAAAAACCATGCTTAAATACTTCTCATCTTTATCTTCTAAATGTGTACTGTTTCCACTGTCATATAAATTGTCACTATATATCTTCACAACAATTTTGTTTAAAGTATATAAAAGACAAGAACAAAAATTTAGGTTTTCTTGAAAGCAAACAGTAACATTCAACCATACATCCAGGCTCACATAAGTATATTTGTTAATCTAAGCAACAGATTTGACAATGAAATAGATAATATATCAACCATTGTTGATCAGCTATCTTTAGTTTGAAAGTCTGTAACATATATTGTTGTGTGTCACCCTGTTTCTCTCTTTGTCATTTTGTTCTTGCTTTTGCTTTTGCTTTGCAAAATAAAACTAAATTAAAAAACAAAAAAAGTCTGAGGGAAGACACCAAATAAAAGTAAGAAGAGAAATTCTCCTGAAAAAATGGAAAGCAGACGTAACCCTTCTGAGAGCAGAGTGTAGGACCTAAAGACAGGTCTGCTGCCAGAGACCAGTTATTCAGAGAAAATGTCAATATAGTGAAAAGGCATTAAAAAAATGGATCAGGAGATAGCTCAGTGGAGTAGAATAAGTGCTTGCCTCAATCTCTGGTACATTAAAAAAAAAAAAGATCTGACAACTGCTAGGGGATGTAAAAACTACTGTAAGATTAGCTGGAA
>PVKA01036354.1:0-21877 GCA_004027165.1 Ctenomys sociabilis
CATCGTGAGCCCATAATATTAAGCTGAGCTGTAAATGGATATGGTCGACAATTTCTTTGAATAACTCCCTATGGTTGCAGAATGCTGGACTGTGTTGGATTGTGGTGTCGAGTTCAAGCACCTAAGGTAGTTGAATGTCAATGGAGTGCCCACTTTTGACAGGTGTAGACAAAGGAAGGGTTGTAGAAAGAAAAAATCCTGATGTGTGTGTATAGACAGTACAGTTGGGATAGATAACGCTGTGCTTCTACATAATTCTATGATAGGCAAGATTTGCACTAATGGTGGTTGGACAGGATATTATCTCGGCTTTTAGTGCTATGGTCATCCACTAGGTAAATAATTATTGAATCTTTGATATAATTTCACCTATAAAAAAATCTGTAAATATAATATCATGTATGCACCTTGTACAATACCAAAACTTTATGAAAACAGTTTGCTATGTATTAATTCATCAACTCTGTGGTTAAGGTGTTTTGAAACTGTCTGATTGACATTTGTATTTTAATAAATTAAAAATAAATGGAAAAAAAAAAGAAACACACACACACAAAAAAAGAATGATAAGTTTGAAGCATTTACACTGAAGTGGATGCCACTTGAATATATACTCATAAATGAAATAAACCAGACACACATGTGTAAATATCACATAGTTTCCCTAGTATAACAAGTGAAAAGGAGAAATACAAAAGGAAATGTAGAACAACTAAAATCAATTGAGTCAGATAAGGCAAAGTGAATGTTATATGCTGCAGGATACTAATCAGCTTTTCTTCTGGATGGTTAACAACCTAAGTTCACAAGTCAGAGTTGGAGAAATTGAAGAGCCACAAGGCCAGCCAACATTTTGGCCCTAGCCTTTCAAGGTCAGTGAAGACTCAGGACATAGGAGAACCTGTACTGCAACATCATGCAACTCAGGTGAGCTCCAAATTTTCTGAACAAGGAGATTGTTGAGCCACAGAGGAAAGTGATTGAAGTTCTATAGTGTGCCTGGGGAGAGTCACGTGAAGAGAAAACTTTCTCTCAAGCTCTCCCAGAGAGCAAACTGAACAAGTATAATACTACTTTTAAAGGATGCAAAAATTGTATTTTCTCATATTGTAGTTCTAATTTATACAAAGACAGCTGGACAACAAATACAGGTTAAAATTTGTTCAATAGAATAAAATTTATGTAAATCTGTGCAGTTTAACAGATTGAACACATGCATATACTCGAGAATGAAATTGTTATTTATTCTTGAAATTCTCATGTATTATTTGTAAATTAATTGAAATTAACATGGTGGCTATTAGAAATCAGAGATAATTTTAAATACATACTTTATTTTAAGTAAAATTACACTTCATTTTTCTTTCCTTAGAGTTTATAGTTTAGTAGTAAGTTTAGTACTAAGTTTAGTAGTAAGAATATAAGAGAAAATGAACCATGAAAATACATTATTTCATTGTACTTTTTATACTCATCCATGCATACTTTATGTGTTTATAGTTAACCCAATTTTGGCAAAGATTTTATTGAACAATTATTGATGAAAATGTAAAACATTATTCTAGTACTTCACAAAATATTCATGATAATCTTGATCCTTGATACCATCTAAGTATTGCAATATTAAAACTATTTTTACAACATTTATAAGAAGTATTATCAGACAAATTGTTTATAGTATCTTGAATTTCAGTGCAATAATCCTAAAAACACATTATTTTCTATTTATGAGACTGCTTTGTTAGTATTTTTATAATGTGTAATAATCACATTTCTCTTAGGAAATTTGTCCATATTCTTGATGATTTCTACTCCCCTCAGCTTCCTATTCCATCTCTTACCAGCTGCTTGGAGTCTATCCATATCTTCTTCCCATGTATGTAATTTACCTTCCTGTACTCTACCATTTCTTTTATTTTGCCCATTAAATAATTAATACTTTGTGTTTCTCACATAAGAGAACCCAATATGCTGATTTAGATTATTCATTGTTATTGTAATGAAATTTGATTTGAGATGAAATAGTTTATTTTAGAAATAAATCAAGTGGCCAGGGAGATGGCTCAGTAGAATAAGCACTTCCCTGGCAATTGCAATGGCCTGAGTTCAATCCCTGGTTCGGCTAAAGAAAAAAGAAAGAAAGAAATCAAGTTTACAAAATTCAACAAAGTCATCATGTATAACAATGAGGAAAACAAACAGTCTTTTCCTGAAAACTTCAATAATGAGATCTACTATAGATTACTATGCATCAATAATAATATATTTATGATACATCTTATTAATCTTCCTTCTTAATAACAAATTACTAATATGCAACCAAACATAATTTCTTACATTACTTTAAATATTTTATCTCCTCAACTTTTAGGAAATATTCTATAATGTAAAACAAATTTTGAGGAAAACAACTTGGAGGACAATTTCAAGTATGTGTCTGATATAGATATGTGACTTTAATGATAAATACAGCCGTGATTTATTTTCATCGCACCACAGCTATTTATAACTGCCTTGGCTGGGATCAGATGTCTCTGGGTAGCAAATCCGATCCTGAGAGAATGCAGCACCAATACACAAGGCATGTCATGCATTCTAGCAGATGGATCATACGTACCTGGAAGCAATTTCACAAGTGTAAGTGAGATGTTGCCTTTTAGATCCACAAAGGCTGTGCTATTCGCTTGTGTGCCGCTCTCTGGGTCCTGAGCTTATGATGTGCCTTATGATGACTATCTCTGGTTGTCAATCTTTGATATCTTCCGGTCAGGCTCTATCTTTAGCAGGACCACAGAGCTTCATAAATTCTGCTTTTCAAATACAGCAGAGGATATACAAGCAGGCAACCTTCCTGACTTTAGCAGCATGTACTGGTTCCATCATAGAAACTAGTTTCATAGTCTGTGCAATTCCTTTAGCTGCACTGCTTTGAAAGCACCTTCAGATTTGTCAGAAGGCCTTGAGCTCAAAGGCGGGTCCACTGTGCATAGGCCAGCTGCAGAGCCCTCATTGCCAGTGGAACCCACTCAAATCTTCATGCTTCCAAGTGATCCATTAAATGAATCAAAGTATTCTTCTAAAGTGTGTTTCATACTGACTGAAAATATAAATATGTGGCAAGGAAGTCCAAGGTCGCAAACCAAGTGAAAGAAAATGTACTGCAGTCATATCAAAGTGGAGATGTGGCACGCAGCTAAGCAGTGCAGCAAGAGTGCGATAAACTACGGTAGGCACAGACTGCCTGACACACACAGGCATCTTTATTCTAGTGCTTTGTCTACTGTATTTGTCACAGTTACTACAGCATATCGAGAAATCTTCAACACGCATGGGATTATGCACAAAAACTTGACAAGCAAAATTATAGTTCATGCAAAAGTTGGGCATTGTGTTTTATGCCATGCTTTATATTGGTATTATGTTTTATCATATTGGAATGCTTGCTTCCCATCAAATGTTGAAAGTTTGTCTATTAGAATTGTACACTAAAGTTCTTCATACCCTCTTTAATTACAGATTTTGGGTCCAACAGATGACCCTTTATTATAATTCCAAATATTTTTCTTTTCTTTTTCTTTTTTTTTGGGCAGAATCAGGTATTAAAACTCAGGCCGTTGTGCTTTCCAGGGAAGTGTATATTGTACTGAGCTATCTCCCCAGCCCCTTGAAGTATTTTTCTTTTTTACCTGTTTCTCCAATATATTTATTGAAATAGATACATATATAATTCATAATAATATAGAGATCATATATATATTTGTTTTAGAGTTGAAATTCATACTCTGTAAAAGTAATAATCTTAAAATATAAGAGTAAGTGTAGAGGGGATGGGGAGAAAGCTCAGTAGCATAATTGCCTGCCCCACAAGCACAAGTTCCCAAGTTTGATGCATAGTACTGAAAAAAAAAATATTTATCAAAATTTTAAAGAAAAGAAAAATAAACTTTTGTTTTCAATAATCTTTTTCTATTTTTGTTTTGAAAATCACCACAGCAAAAGTGTAGGTTTTGAAGGCTTAAAATTGCTTTTAAAAAAACTTGCAACTAAGGGCTAGTAAATAGCTCAGCAGGCTAAGCACCTGCTTAGGCAAGTAAAGAAACAGGGATTCAATCTCCGGTACATCTAGCAAGCAGTCCATGCATGGAGGTGCACACCTGTAATTGCAGTTCTGAGGAGGCTGAAAACAGGAGGATCACTAGGAGCCCACGCTGCCTAGTGACACTATGTACAGCGTGCACTTAAAAACAAAAAAGAGTAAGTATAATGCATTACACGGTTTCTTTAAATACATACATTATATTTTCCTAAGTATTCCTAAAGAATACTCTACATTAAACCAGCAGTAACATCCTACATTTTCTTCTCTTCAGCTTGGGAAAACATCAGGCTATTTTGATTTTGTCTTTATGGATTTATCCATTTTGCATATTTCAATTAAATAAGAACAGAAATGAATTTTATAGCTTAGTTTCCTTTCTGTACCATGTTTTCAAGTTTCATTCGTGCTTCAGCCTATGTCAATGCTACGTTTATTTTATGGAAGTCAGGTTTCTTTGAATATTTTGTCAGTTATGAACAGTTCTGCTGCGGACACGGATGTTTACAAACAAATGTTTTAGTATCTCACTTTCGAGCGTCCCCGGTATAGATATACAGCTGGAGTTACTGGGCCGCAGGGTAATTCTGGTTTTGATTCTGAGGAACCACTGCAGCACTGACACCAATTTACTTGCCACCAGTAGGTAACGACTCCAGTTCCTCCATGACGCTTGCGAACAATTACGTTTTTCACTTGTTTGCTTACCACAGACTTAGACAATGCCAACCGTTGTCTCATTTCATTTAGTTGAAGAATGTATTTTTGAACAATAATGTGGTTCTGTGAGAAAGGATCATGGTTCCAAAGAATAAATAACCATGCACGATGTCCTTTTAAAATATAAAATAAATCCAATTCAAAAACAAGGATATTTTCACAGATGAGTTATTTAAAAATGTGAACAATTAATCTTTTCTTTTTTTTTTTTTTTTGGTGCAACAAGGGGTTTCACTCAGGCCCTTGCGCTTTCCATGAAAGCGCTTATTCCATTGAGCCATCTCCCCGGTCCCTGTCTTTCCTTAATAAGCATTAACGCTATTCACTACTAAAGTGCTTTCCCATATTGGTACACGTTGTGTCATATCTCATTTCCTGTGCTGTCTCAAAATAGCACTAAATATTTGAATTAATGTAACTCAATATTTTCAAGGTGAATGTAATGTGCAATGATGTTATGTACTAAAAACTGTATTTAAGATTCAAATGCCCCAATTCCTTATTTCAATGGTGCCACTATCATCAAATTAAACATACTGGTTGTTTGGCATCAAATATCCAGCAGCAGAAAATACAGCTGCCCTGCTAAACTATGTATAGCTCTATTTCTAATTCCCAAGGTTTTGAAAAACTCTTTAAAACCAAATGCTTTTTCTTTTCTTGGCTATATAGCTCTAAATGCAACACAAATACTAGGATCTAACACATATAGTTTTTCACTTAAGACAGTGAAACTTTTATGCTTAATTGTTTGCATCAATATTTATCAATTAATACTATACAATGATTTGAAACAGTATGCTAATTTGTTTTTAATTAGAAACTCTCAAATCATAGTTTTTATGACTTCAATCTTCTAACAAAATAGCTCCAAATTTTAGTTAGCTAATAAAGAAACAAGGAAGTATTAAAGTTACCTGATTATTCTGATCTTTCAAATAATTCCTTAAATTGATTTTTAATGTAATTGAATATTGTAACATTTACTACCTTCTTTTGCACTCTAGTTTGTTCTGTACAACATCAACAAAAGTTCCAAGCTAAAGTCAAGGCATAAAATCTGAAATAAAATGTTCATTGCTTCCAGAGCTATGACCCTGAGCATTTTAGTAAGCCTTTTTGGAATTCAATTACTTCAGCTATGATATGATTATCTAGCCTATTAAACTGTAAGTCTTGAATGCACCACTTCATGTAAACTACTTGGAACTGTGCCTAGAAAATTGTAAGCTCTGTGGAGTGTTGTTAATCATTCGATAGTGTAAAAGGGTGAGGAGCAGAGCTGCACACTATTGAGAGTATTGATAGCTAGCATGGGAATTTCTTAAGAAACACTAGCCTGCATGAGGGTTGTCTCTTACCTGCATCCTTCTACAGGCTTTTATTTTTGACTTGTAGTAGTAGTTTACCTACTCTGATTTTTGGTTCTGCAGTCCTGGGTTGTTCCTACATCTTCACCATTCTCTCATTAAATGCTTCAATATTTGCTGACAAACATATAATCAAATTAAACATCTTCATGGTTTAGAATTTAAATTCTAAATTATAGTCATTCCCTCTGATGTAATCAATTCTAACTTTTTGTTTGATGCAGTAAATTACAGCCACACAGGTTTTCCTTGTAACACCAAATACAAACGTCCCACCAATTTCAGGTCTTTATGTTTGCTGCAGCTACTCAGTTCCCCTTAGACTTTCAAATGCCTTGCCTTTGTTTTTCTTTCTGTCATATAAGCCAGAATCTCAAAATCATGTCCCCAAGAAAATCTGCAGTGTTAACCTTTTTATTGTTCATTTGTTTGCTGGTATCAGGAATTGAAGTCAGGACCTCCTACTTGCCAGGCAGGTCCCTGGGCTCTGAGCAACACACCAACTCCAGCAGACTCTACTTGCATTTTTCTTCTAATGTTTAATATGTGAGATTCTATCTCGTTACTTGTCACATCCATTTAGCTTCACCAAGCTGCAAGAACAATGGTAATAGCTTGGTGATCTATAGTTAATGCTATTAACTATAATAATGACTCATACATGAGACACTGATAATTATTTTAACAAGAAGATCCTTATGACTTAAAAATCCTTATGAACTCTGAGGATTTCCATAGATACAAAGTTTTTAAAACATATTTTATCATCAGAAAATATCATCCTTACAAAAGGTACCATTTGTTATTTTTAAAATGCAGTTCTATACAGTTCAAAAAGGAAATAAAAAGATCTAAGCATAAGACACTTTCCCTTACTAATAAAATACTGAAAACTAAAAACTGCACAAGATGGTATTTTTCTTCTATTGGTAGGTAAAAATTAATATTTGAAAACACATACTACTCTTGGTGAACCATGAACAAATAAATATGTGTCTCAGTTACATTTCTTTCATTCCTGGGACAAAATACCAGGCACCCAGAATTAAGAAAGGAAAGGTATATTTAGTTCACAGTTAGTGGGGGTTTCAGTACATACTCAGCTGGCTCCGAGGCAGTGACACATGGCAGACAGCAGCAGTCAGGGAGGTGGAAAGCAGCAAAGAGCAAAGGAAGGAGCAGCAGCTATGAGAGGCAGCAAGCCTCTCTCCCTCCATTTTATGCAGATTACCCACCCCTGGTGGATGTGGCAGTCATACCCATAACCTCCATATTGGATTATGAAAGAAGTACAAATTCTAGAAGCCACCCCAGGGACTGCAACAGTCTTTGGGGGAACAACTAGGCATAATCCATAACTATGTCTCACTTGTAGCAATGAAATATGGTTTCATCTTTATGAAATAAACTCTGCACAAGCATAACAAATGCATGCTCAAAAACTTTAAATTGAGAAGTTGCCTTCTACAGGACCCATTGTGAGCATTCAATGACTGTAATGTTTGTGTCAATATGAGAGAAATTTAAGTGACTGAGGAGGGGCTCAGGGTCTTCACTTCATAAAACCCTGATACTGTGCAAGAGGAGGGCATGGAGATGGGGTAAGAGCTACACCCAAACATGTGTGTGTGTGTTCATGTGTGTGTGTGTATTGAGCTGCTTCCAACGTAAGGGAAAAGAACATGCTTGCTTTTCACTTCTGTTGCTCCTGCTGCTTTTGCTGTCCTCTGACCTTGAACTCTTGCTCCTCATCTGGCTACCCTGCCTTGCAGTTACCAGCTGAAACCTCCACACTGTGAGCTAAATCAGCCTTCCCCTCTTGAACATGGGTATTATATAGTTTATCTCAGCAACAACAGACAAGTAACCAACACAATGACAGAAGTTTGAAATACCTATTCAGAAGTTAATTGTGAGACTCTACATTGGCAGGATCCAAATGCATCACTAGATAATGTATGTGGTGGCCTACCTCAATTCAGTCAAGAGTAACGAGGGACTTTTATGTATGCTACTGTGGAAATGCCGTCAGGAACGTTTATCAAGGGGTCAAATTGGAAACAAAATTTTGTAGTACATTAACATTAATCAAAGAAATGTAGGCTACATATATAAATTGCAGCATACAGATGAATATGTCAAGATTGATGATATAAGAGGAGAAGAGAACAGGGTAGGTTATACTATGAGAGATACTGGACTTCCTTAGTTATAATTTTATTTATTTTGACTTTGAATCCATATTAATATTCTACTAAAACACAAAACTTAAACATGAAGTAAAATAATTACAGATGAGTGGCAAACTGTTTTCTAATTCAGTGTATATTTGGTGATACAACGACACAGAATAACTATTTAGGTTAGTTTAAAATGTGATAGCTTGGGCCAGGGAGAAGACTCGATGGAATAAGCACTTCCCTGGCAAGTGCAAGGGTCTGAGTTCAATCTCCGTTTCTGCAAAAATAAGTAAATAAATAAAATATTATAACTTAATTTGATGCAACTAATTAAATAGATTTTAGGAAATAATGAGCTAGAAAATGGTATTAAGCTATTAAGAACAAGTATATTTTGCTAGTATTCTTGCTGTTATTAAGATATTGATATAACTATGCTTGATACTATTTTTGTCATTAAAAATGAATAGTGGCAAGAAAGAAGATACATGATATACATGTAATGTCATAAATAATCAGATGTTTATTAATGATAGAATTTTAAAAATAAATATTTAGCCGTTACAATATTGGATGTGCGCATGACGATTTCATATCAACTTTTCATTAACTATTTAGTTTTAGAAAGCTATTAAAGCCATTCAACATAGCATTGTCTTGGGGCTTGACACATTTTATTTGCATTTTCTATGATAACTTCTTAAATTGCAATAAGTACTTTTTTTTTTTGTATTTTTAAGGAAGGGTCGACAGGGTGTTCAGAGTCTCACTACTTGATCGGACTGGTAGTGATCCTCCTATTTACAGCCTCCCAAGAGCTGGGATTACGTGCACCACCATGCCCAGTCTCAATCACCATCTCAGCGCACCTGTAGGGAGGGAGAGGCACGGCCAGCCTAGGGATTGAGCTCCACCCCTGTCCCTGCTGTCAGGAGCTTTAATCTGCTGAGCTATGTGGCCAGCCCTAATAAGTACATTTTGATTTAATACAAATCCTAGTTTTCTAAAGAAAATTTTGTTTTAGCAGAACAATAGCAGTTCTTGTTCCATGCTACTTCCAATAGTGATAATTCAACTTCTGTAATAGTTACATAAGGCTCTTTTAATCTTAACAAATTTAAATGAATACAATCATAACATATCTTTTCTACTCTTTCCATAGGACATACTACTACATTCAAATTCTAAATAATATTCTATTAATCTAAATTTCAATTAAGTTTCTGTTGTTCATAGAAAAGATATCAATTTCCTGCCTCATAGAACATACTTTTATATTTTATTCCTTCAGTAACTGCTTGTATGTAAATAATCCTCTCTTTAAATGAACACTAAATGTATGAGGTAAACATTGTTATTTTTATTTGAATTTAATTTTAGAGCTATTGTGAAGTGGAACTGAGAGACTGACGTCAAGTTTCATTCTTATTGATGATTAATTTCTCATCTCACACAGCAGAGCTTCCAGCTTTGGTTTTATTTCTGCCTTCTTGTTGATCTATAATGTTACCTGGCTCATAACTTCTTTTCAGCCAGAATTTATTTTCAAAACTTAGCTGGAAAATCTCTATTGCTAGGAACCCTGGTATAAGCAAGACACATATTCTAGTGTAATGTAACAAATGACTAACAGGGTAAGGAAATTACATATATTTCAACATTTTTCAAGTAATAGAATCTAATAGAATTTTACCTGAAGAAAAATATATGGTTAATGTGTCCAACAAAAAATGTTGGCTCTGTATATTAGCACTATACATTAACTGAGAAAAAAAATCCAAATGCTATGTGTGATTTCCTTTACTGATCTTCAAAGACCCAGGAAAATTGTACTCAGTGATGATTACAAATTTCCCAATCTCACCCAAATATCTTTTTATATAATGTAATCAGATTAACTGACAGTTCTTCGTAATTTAATTATCCATAAAATCCTCCAGTGTTCCCTAATAGATTGCAGTGGCTATTGCTGCTTTCAAAAGTGTGTCATAAATTTATGCATGTCTATATTTGTCTGAAGTTCTTCCTATTCCAGGATTATTATTCATCTTAAAATAATTTATGATTTCTCATGAGTTGCTTTTGCTGATTCTTCATGTTTTTAATAATGCTAAATTTTGTTTATTGATCTAATGTTTCGAATATGTCTCCATAATTTGAAAAATATTGATTTTGTTAAAAAGTAATACTAATTAGAAAGCATTTTAAAAATAGTAAAAATGGATCAGATATCTGCAGCATTTTGATAGAACACATTCATAAAAATGAAGATCACCTGTGTGCTTTTCTAAAAAAAAGGTCTTCTTTCAGAAGGGCAGAATGTAGTTGAATTGTGGTTTTGATAGTATAAGGAGTTGTTGCAAGCAATTATAAAATCACGATGTTTTAAGTAATGAATTATAAAAATATTACTTGTAATATTTTAAAATTTTAAAGTAAATGAAATAGTGTATGCTATATTAAAGTATGCAAAGCAGGAATAAGGGGAGATAGGTCAGTGAAATAAGTGCTTGCCTCACAAGTGCAAGGTCCTGAGTTTGATCTCTGGTACTACCAATAAATAAATAAATATAAAAATGAATAAAGCATACAAATCATAAATAGAAGGACAAATATTACATTGTCTTACTCATATGAAATCTAAAAATGTCAACCATAAGGTTAAGAGGACTGACAGATATACACATACAAAACTAAAAATTCTACTGCTTATCATATAGAAGAAAGACAAAGTTTGATTTTCAGAAAAGTAAAAGATGGCAGAAAATAAGAGGGATATATTGTTCTAAAAGGAAAAGATCAAGAAACTGAAGAGGAGGGCCAGTGAGAATAGTTTAGTAGACTAAGCGCCTGCTTAGGCAAGAGCAGAAGCCAGGGTTCGATCCTGGCACCACATGCTATGCTAGCCCTTCCTTCAGGTTATGGTGGTGCATGCCTGTAATCCCAGCACCAGGGAAGCTGAGAAGGAGGATCACTATAAGTCTGAGCTGCATAGTGAGACCCTGTATGAAATGCATTAAAACAAACAAATTAAAGTGAGACAGAAAAAATGACATGAAATTGAGATGTGCTATCTGCACTCTCCAACTCCACACATGTATTAAAAAAAATCTTTAAAAAGAAAGGGATGAAGAGATGAGTAGAGAGGTGGGAGAGGGAAAGGAAAAGTGATTTTAAGAGTGGATTCTATTACATACACATTCCAACTCCCACCAAAGAAACGCAGAAATTATGTAGTATTCACATGTATGAATACAAATAAATAAAATAATTTTAAAAAAGCTGAAGCATCAGAATCATAAGCTTAAGCTCAGCCTAGGCATACGGGTGATTTAGTGAGATCCTGTTTCAAAATTTATACTAAAAATTCATTTTGAAAGACAATGAAGAAGGGTATTAGTGGAGGGTGGCTCATCAGGAGTCCTTGGATTAAAGAAAGAGGGTGAAGAAGAGAAGGAGAGCGAGGGAGAGGGAGAAGGAGATGAAGACTGCAGGGATGAGAAGGATAAGAAGAAGTAATAGAGGAAAGAGGAGGGTACAAGGATGAAGAGCATCAGCAAAAGAGAAAGAAGGAGGAAGTGAAAGAGGAAAAGGGGAAGAATTTAAAAGGAGGTCAAAAAAAGGATGAAAGGAAGGTTGGGAATCCTTCCAATTAACTGCTGGTTCGAAAAACCTGGTGAAGATTCTTAGGATCATTGCCTTAATCGTCTTCTGAACATAAATGTATGGCTTTGCCCCTGCCATGTTTCCTAGATTTTCTCTTTGCCTTATCTTCATTGTTTAATCTTTAAGTTCTCACTTTCCCTTTAGTAGGATTCTCACCCTAACAATATATGCTGATACCCGTGAACTAAGCAACTGCACTGAAGATAGCAATGTGTAATCCTAGGGCCATGCTTGGAATGCCTGTCATTCTGGTATTTTAAAAGCACACTGCTTCTAATGTCATATCAAATACTTTCTCTCAAGTAAATATTTGTTTAAAAAAAAAGTAATAAATGAAAACAAGAGATAAGGAAAAATGTCATAGGACTGTCCTGCTACAATGTTGTATATGGTTAGATTTCTAAATTTTTGTCCAAAAATTTATAATTGATTATTTCTATGTTTTTACTATTCTTTTCAGATCCTGTATGATTTAAAGTTTAGCATATCAACAATTGAGGGAAAATATCTGTTCCATGTTATGTCTGAAGCATTTGATATTCAGATAGATACAGATGTTAAGCTCAACAGTCTTTGTTCTTGGGTAGTAATATCATTAATCTTTTCTTTTGGAGGGATAAAAACTCTTTTGCAGATCAAAATATTGGAGAAAAGGAAGGGATACAAAGATAGCCAACACTGTGGCCCTAATCCTTCAGCGTCAATGAGGACTCATAAAAGAACCTGTACTCTAACATCCTGTAACTCAGTGGTGTCCCAAATTTTCTGGTCAAGGAAATTATGGGGACACAGAAGAAAGTGATAAATGATGTAAAGTATGTCTAAGAAGAGTCACCTGGAGAAAAAAACATTCTCTCAGGCTTTCTCAGAGAGCAAATTGGTCAAGCAATGGCAGTGACTAATCCACATGGCTGACACTAACAAAAGATCTGCAAACTGCTGTACAGGATTTCAGGGTAAATTCTGAGGGATTTGACTGACATTGTCAAATACAAAAGCACATTTTTTTGTTGTATACATCTTGCTTTACCTTGATCTTAGCCATCCAGCAGAAAAATATAAACCAAGGTATTTAGTAGTGAATAATTATATATATATATATATATATATATATATATATATATATATATATATATGTATAATTGGAGAAAAAGAAGTATTAGAAGTATAATTTAATGCTAAGTATAATTTAATACTAAGTACTACTTAAAATTCATGGGAGTTTAATAAAATAGAAATATTCAATGAATTTGGAATATCATCCATAGATACCAAATGTTTAATAACTAATGTTTGTGTAACCAGAATCATCCAATTTAAAAGCCAAAGTCTAAGCCAGGAGTGGTGGGGTATAGCTGGAAGCCCAGCACTTGGAAGGCTGAGGCAGGACAATCACCATGAGTTCAAGACAGCCTGAAACGAACAGAGAGACCCATCTCCAATCAATCAATCAATCAAGTCTAAAATATAACATTTTATTCTAGCACCATAACTTTTACATGTACAACTTTTATATCTCGATGATATTTTAAGTGATATTGAGGATGTAAAATGATGAGAATTTTTCCCTTTTGGAAGGAAATGTAAACTCAAGACTCTAGAAAAGCTAGTTTGAAAGAAACACTGGTATCATCTATTAATGAAGAAGTATACATGTCATATGATGGTAATCTCATCCTAAGGTATGTATCTAAGATAAATTTGAGACTACATTTGCTTTTCAAGTCCTGCTTGTCTATAGACCAGTTTTTTCCCTGATAAAACAACACATCCAAATGGAGCAAGTTAAGAGGAGAAAGGTTTAATTTGACTGATTTCCTCCCACAGTGGCTGTTCCTCAGGAAGAAACACCATGCTGAAAAGAGACAGCCTGGCAAAGCTGCAACGGCAGAGCTCACAGAAGGCTGAGAGAGTCAGGGAACAGCTCTGGGTCAGAGAGAGCTACAGTCCTCTAATTGATGCCCAATGGTCCCCAGCCACCCCTAGAGGTGTGCTGTACTAATCTGCTAATCCATTCAAGTTGACAATTTCACTCTTCCAGTTTGCTTAGAGAATGATTCAGGCTACTACAGAAACTATCCGTCTTAGAAGTCACTCAAGACAGCAAGAGCATAACCACCCCTCATTGGGCCCGCCCCTAGTGACCAACCTTTTCCAACTCAACTCCACCTCCTTATACTTTCACTGCCTCTCAGTAGCACCAGCAGAGGAAGATCCCGCCTTCATCACTTAAATCTAGGAGACATGCGGTATCCAGGCTGCCACAGGTGGCTGGTTGTGTTTCACCACAATGACACATACTCTGGAAATGTCCCACTTGATTCTGTGCCTGTCCGTTGTGATTGGCAAAGAGACTCTTGGTTTCATAATCTTATCAGGTTTATAAAATGGTGGGGACTATAATCAGAAGTGATGTGACATTCCCTCTACAGTGACTGAGAAAAGAATACTGCTTTACCATATGATTCCTAAAGCAACTGTTTTGGAGTAACAGTATCATCTTAAATCAATTTGATGCTATGGTATATGAAAAACGCATAAATATGTATTATTTTACTCTATGTATTATCTTATCATATGCATATGAAATGTTTATATTTCTGACATATATAATAGTACTGTCAATTAAGTCTCAACAAAATATGAGAATATTGGAATATAAATAAAAACGGAACAACTTTAAATGTTGCTATGCCTGTTAGTAAATCTATAAATGTAAAATAGTGCAAAGAACACAAGAAAATATTGTACTTTTACAACACTAAGAAAATCAGTTATTTTGTTTGACACTTTTTCATCTTATGAAAATGTTTACTAAGGTATTATAGTTTTTCCAATATTTCAAATGAAATAAAGTTAGGTACGCTTTAAGCAATTATTTAAACTGTAGTTCATAAAAGCTAGAGAAATAGTGGTTTGATATTTAGATTCTGGGACTTTATATTTTATTTTATTATTTTTTATGTATTTAGTACAGAGTCTACAGGGTCTCACTACACAGATCAGACTTGGAGTGATCTTGTTTTCAGCCTCCCTTGCAGTGGGATTACAGGCACACGCCACTACGCCCAGTCTCAATCATAGTCTCTGTATGCCCTGGGATCAAACCCCAGTCCCTACATCTGCCTATTTAGTCTGCTGAGCTATTTGGCCAGTCCAAGATTCTGTGACTTTTAAACCACATCTTAATTATCCAATGGAATTCATTATTCCAGATTAAAGATTTACATATTTTAATAGAGTGCTGAGTTAGCCCTATAAAGATATATGTAACTGTGGAGTAGTTCCTCACCCTTTATAGCAATTATTGTATTACACATGCCTGAACAGGGAACAAATGGTTTTAACATGGCATTCAAGAACTAAAATTTCAAACAAGGGATGAATGATATATCATACAGATACTAAATACTCAAAATAGATATCACTACTAAGCAGGAATCAAATGCAAGAGCCACTGGAAATTGATTTTGGAATGAAGAACCCACTGAAATGATAGACATTGGAGGGAGAGTTTGAATAGATATATAGGACAGCTATAATGAAGACCCTGCAGAGCTGTACTCCAGACTGAGGAGTGAGGATGAATTACAGGAACCCAGAATTCATGGAGCAGTATGCAATGACAGATGTTAATATATTTGAAGCCAAACATTGTGATATTCTGAATTGGAACTCAGGTCTCTGCATAGGGAAAGCCAAGTAAACATTTGCACTTATAGAAAAAAAAATCTGTCAAGTAGAATTCATTAGTGCTGTTGGATAAAGAGTTTTAGCTTAAATGATATAAGTAAAAAATTAAACAGAAAGTACAAATGCCTGTCTTCCTAAGCCAGCTCTTCAATCTGTTTCCACAACAAGATGCTATGAAATCACTCAGCAAAGGGGTACTGAGGTGCACTGAATGAAGCCCAGCCTCAGGCTCACAGGACAAAACAAAGCAAGCAAGATAGCTTGTGGACTAAGCACCTGTTTAAGCAAGTGCAGGGATTGGGTCTGATCCCAGCACTACATATTATGCCAGCCCCACCCCAGGGCATGCTGAGCCCACCAAGAGTTGGGGTGCATGCCTGTAGTCCCAGTGTTTCGATCACCACAAGTTCAAGATGCATAATGAGACCCCGTATCAAATACACTAAAAGCAAAACAAAATACAAAGCCATTTTTGAAACTTCCTTTTCGAAATGAGACTTATTCTCTTAAACAATACATTAAAAATTGTACATGTGTATGAGATGCCATGCAGTGTGCTAAGACATATATAAATTTTGTATTGTTCAGGTTCAACATGTGCATCTGATCAAAGTAAAGCATTTCTTTACTTTGAAGCTTTCCCATTTTTTTTCTTGGCTTTTCAGTATGTTCTCCTTTTCTCTAGTCATAGTCACATAGCGCAACAGGATTTTTAATCCTGTTGAACTGTAACTTACCCTGACCTGGTGAATCCTTTCCCATCCTCCCTGTTCTACTCTCTCTCACCTTCAGTAAATATCATTTTTTTTTTCTTTTTTGCAGAACCAGGGATCGAACTCAGGCCCTTGTGCTTGCCAGGGAAGCGCTTATTCCACTGAGCCATCTCACTGGCTCCAATATCATGCTATTTTTAACAAATTTTCATTCTACATATGTATGAGATCACATGGTACTTTCCCGTCTGTTACTGACACTGTTTAACACAATGATGCCCACTTCTATTCCTGATGCAATGGACACAAATTCATGTGCTTTATGACCGAATGGTATTCCATTGTACATGTTTACCATGTTTTCTTTATCCAGGTATGAGTTGAGGAAAACTTAAATAATTTATTTTCTTACTTATCATGAATAATGCTACAAAAGGCATGGGAATGTTGATGAGTTTTGTGGCACATATGATACTTTGATTTTTAATTTTTTGAGGAATCACTTTACTGTTTTCCAATGGATATACCAATTTACATGTGAGCAGATAGTATGGAAGGATTCTTTATCTTATATCCTCATCAACAGTTGTCATCTTCAGTATAATTTGTTAAAGTATGATGATGGCTTTCTGATCTCATTTGATACTTTTTGCTTCTGTTCTTTGTGATTTTTGCGGCATGATTCAAAACAAACAAATGAAAATTTTGCTTTTTGTACTGTCATAAAATGATTCTGTTCTTCTTTTCCTGTTAATTGAATCATTAATGAATTTCAAATTGATTTTTATAACTGATGACTGGGAGACAGCCCATTGCCCTTGGCCGTACCCTTTGTAGGATACATTGTGCTTTAGGGCCGGTGGTATGGCTCAAAAGAGCACTTACATGATGCGCTGGCCCCACCCGTAGGCATGCTGAGCCGACTACAGACTCTGGGTGTGTGGCGAGCACCTGTAATCCCAGCACTAGGGAGGCAGAAATCAGGAGGATCACTGGGACTCTGGGCTGTGTAGTGAGATCCTGTACACACACACACACACACACACACACACACACACACACACACACACACACAAAAAAAAAAAAAAAAAAAATAAATACATTCTGTTTTTCCAAACCTATGACATTAAAAATTGCTTGGGGCTGGGCAGTTGGCTCAGTAGAATAAGCACTTGCGTCGGGAGCTCAAGGGCCTGAGTTCAATCCCAAGTTGCACCGAAAAAGAAAATAAATGAATAAAAAATAAAAAAAAATAAAGAACTTGAACATAGACACATATGTTAACTTCTGGAATTTATTGTATTCTAGTGAAGCATGTATGGTTTTTGTACCAATATCTGTCATAGGTTATGAGATCTTTCCATTTCATTTTGAAATCAGTGTAATGACTTTGTTCTGTTTTTTTCAAGCATGCTTTGGTTTTGGGAGTTTTAGTTAAACTGTAGGCATTTTTTCCAGATTCTTTAAAAACAATGATATTTTGATGGAAATTGCAGTAAATTTGTGTAGAGAATTTTGTATTCTTAATATTTTAACAATATCAATGTTTTAATCTATGATCATAGGACTTTGCTCTATAATGTTCTCAATTTATTTTATGAATGTTTTATCACTTCTATAGTAGAACTTTTTATCATTTTATTAACTTTTTCTATGAATTTTGTGAATGTTCCATTGATTTCAATTTCAAATAACTTGCTATAGATATTTAATAAAAGTATGACATTTCTGTGTTCTATTTTAAATTTTCAGAATTTATTACTTCTTGTTTTTCTTTGGAGTTGAGAGGAAATTTTTTGCTCTCTCTTTTTGGATAAAATCATGTGATTTGCATAGGAATTTAACTTCTTATTTTACAATTTAAATGAAATGTATTTCTTTTTCATGTCCTTGTTCTGGCTTGAATCTCAAATCTATATTTATTAAATGTGCTAAAAATGAGATTCTTTTTTTGCTACAGATCATACAGAGAAAACATTTCAGCTTCTTTTAATCCAGTATGATGCTGGTTGTCAATTAATTAAGAAACACTTCATTGATTTATGTTTATTCTTAAATTTAATTCATTTAGTTTTTCTAATAATGAAGGATTTTAATATTTTTAATCACCTTTCTTTAAATATTTTGAGATTATATATACTTTTTCCTTTCACTCTGCTATGTTGGATTACATTTTTTTAATGTATTTGGTACAGGGCCTCACTGCACAGTTTAGACTCACTGTGAACCTCCTGTCAGCTTCCCCGATGCTGGAATTGTGTGGGCCACCACACTGGGTCTCTGTGGCTGGCTCAGTGGGCCCGAGGCTGGTGTGGCATGTAATGTAAGGTATCCAGCGCAGGGACCTGGGTCTGCTGAGCTATCTCTTCAGCCCTGGATCACATTTATTGATTTGCAAGCATTAAACCATATCTGTCAATGGAAGGATTTCGTTTGACCAAGTAACTAAACTATTTAACACATTTTTAGATGCAGTTCCTTTTTGTGTTCCTGAGGATTGCTGCACCTGTTTTCATTAAGAATGGGAGACTGAGTGCTGCAAGGCCACCAGACTCTGCCTACAAGAGGTGAAGTCAGGGTGACCTGCAGAAAGCCTCTTGCTTGTGGAGTAGTTAGACCAGGCTTCGGAGAGACTGGTCATAATCCCTCCACTAACTAGAAGAGGCAAGAAGGCTGCAGATGAGAGTAAGAAAGAAATGAAGGTGATGGAAATCTGGGTTTTGAGAGAAGATAGGATGGAGGTGCAGTGAGAAAACTGCAGACATGGGGAGGCCCCTTCCTGGAGTGCAGCTGTGAAGGACAGAGGAGAGCACTGAGAAGCTAAGTGAGCTAAAACACATGCAGTGGCATGCACAAAGAACCAAAGGATGTCACCAACAGTGTGCAACCACTCAAGACTGCATCTGAAAAGAATAAACATGAAGAAATTAAGCTTCTGTCTGATGAATGGAAAAAGGCTGACACCTGTACTGAATTTGCAGAAAGAACAATTTCAAAATTGAGAAGACTGTTAATCATCTGGAAGGAAAGCTTGCTCAGGCCAAAGATGAGAAGGGTGGCTTCAGTTAGACACTGAATCAGACACTCAGTCACTCTCACTGTATTAAGTAAAAAGAGCAGAATCCTGTTCCTGCAAATACCCTAGGGTTGTTTCATTTCCTCGAAAGATGATTCTTTTATTACAGGATCTTCCCTTTGCTGAAAATGTCAAGGCAATTCTGAATGCCTGGCCAAGTGTTTTGTGTGAGAAATTTGAGGCACCAATTTCATGGGCTTCCTTTCTCTACCTTTTTCACTTTTCTTCTACTTTTCCCTTTCCTTTTTTTTTTCTTTTTGTTTTTTTTCTGAATTGCACAAACTTTTTTGGCTGTATTTTCATCCTTAAATTTCATTATTCCTAAAATAGACAGTCTTTCTTATTGTTTACACTCTCCTGAGACTGAGGTCAGCTTTCTGGGAGAATAGTCAATACCACGCTTTCAGAAGTACAGAGTCTGCTATTTCAGAAACAACAACAACAGCAAAAAAAAAAAGAAGAAGAAATTATTAGCACAATGATCTGAGCCATACGGTATATATACTTACCTTTTCTCCCCCTTCCTTTTTCCTAACTTTTCTCCTTTCTGCCACCTTCATTGTTTAGTCCTTAAATTCATTAATGTTTAGAAATTTTACCTTAACTAACTTTGTAGCTGATATCTGTGATCTAAACAACAACATAGAGGACAGCAATGTGTAATAGAAAGAAAGATTTAAATACCTCTCATTGCAGTCTTCTACATGTGTACCATTTCTAATGTCTTAACAATTATTGTTACACTCTATAAAATAAAGCTTAAAAAGTATAAAAGACAATAAAAAATTTAAATTTTCTTGAAAGCAAATGTTAATAATCAATTACTTGTCCAATCTTGCATAACTGTTTCTATTAATCTAAGCAATAGTTTTGACAATGAAAATAGATAATAAAACAACCATTGTTAAAAATGTTTAACATATATATGTTGCACTGTTTCTTGTTTCTTCTATTTTGTTTGTTTGTTTGTTTGTTGAATAAGGGTCTACAGGGTCTCACTATGCAGATTGGACTAGTAGTGACCCACCTGTGTTCGCCCTCCTAACAGCTGGGATTACAGGCGCATGCTCCACACCCACGCGCAACCGCCCCGCACCAGGGGATGGGACCAGCATAGCACACGGAGGATCAAAACCCCCACAGCTGTGTCTGCCTAAGCAGGCACATTAATCCACTGAGCTACTTGGCTGGCCCTCTGCTATTTGGTTTTGCTTTTGCTTTTACTCTTCAAACGAAAATTGAAACAAACAAACAAAAAATAAACACAGTCACTGATATCTTGCAATAGGTTTAAAATTACAAAGAACATAAACTCTATGGGTCACCTTTGGCTGAATACTAGGAAGCAAGGAACCATTTAATTAAAATCAGTGGGTATTTTCTATCTAAACAAATGAACAAACAGAGCAGTGCCAGGGCAAGTGAGAGCCCAAGGGGCACTGGGTGATTCTGTGCCTCACTGAGGACAACGAGTAAACATGGGCAAAGGAGACCCTAAGAAGCCTAGAGACAAGATTGCATAGCATTCGTGCTTTGTGCAAACTTGCCTAAAGGAGTACATGAAGAAGCACCCAGATGCTTCCATTAACTTCTCAGCATTTTCTAGGAAGTGCTCAGAGAGGTGGAAGACTATGTCTGCTAAAAAAAAAAAGGAAAATTTGAAGACATGGCAAAGTGGACAAGGCTCATTATGAAAGAGAAATGAAAACTTATATTCATCTGAAAGAAGAAACAAAAAAGAAGTTCAAGAATCCCAATGCCCCCAAAGGGCCTCCTCGGCCTTCTTCTTGTTCTGTTCTGAGCATCACTCAAAAATCAAAGGTGAACATCCTGGTCTCTCCATTGACGATGTTACAAAGAAACTTGGAGAAATGTGGAATAATACCGCAGCAGATGATAAGTGGCCATACGAGAAGAACGCTGCTAAGCTGAAGGAGAAGTGTGAAAAAGATAACTGCTGCCTTCTGGGCAAAGGAGAACTTGATGCAGCAAAAAAAGGGAGTGGTCAAGGCTGAAAAAAGCAAGAAAAAGAAGGAAGAGGAAGAGGATGATGAAGATGAGGAGGAAGAAGATGAGGATGAAGAGCATAATGATGAATAAGTTGGTTCTAGGACAGTTATTTCTCTGGTTTATAAAGCATTTAACCCCCTCTGTACACAATTTCCTCCTTTGGAGGAAAAAAAAAGAAAAATAAGGCTGTGCAAGATTTGTTCTTAAACTGTACAGTGTCTTTTATTTTTTTTTTTTTTTGTATAGTTAACACACTATCAAATGTGTCTGCAGATAGCCCTGTCCTCGTGGTATTTCCAATAGCCACCAACCTTGCCTGGTACAGTATGGGGGTCGTACATTGGCGTGGAAAT
>PVKA01036355.1:0-21866 GCA_004027165.1 Ctenomys sociabilis
CAGAGGGGGAGGCAAGCGAACTACAGAAGCTAATTGCATTGGTTAATAGGGGTTGACCTTTACATTGATTGGCTCAGTGAGGGGGGATTTTTCTGACAGAATAACATATTCCTGTAATGCTTGGGTAACCTTGGGGAGTATCTAGTGGTCGTTAGGGGGTAAGAGGAAAACTTGAGCAAGCAGGTTACAGAAGCCAATAGCAATTGTTCCTTTGTCAGAATTGATTGAGGGCCACCTGGGGGTTGCTGAGGCTTTAGAGCAACCTTGTGATTGCCTAGTTGCATGTAACTTTCCCAAAACATTTAGCAACAGGTGAAACAAAGGGCTAAGATGGAGCCAGTCTAGCGTGGGGCTGGGTGTTGTGCTGGGGAGGGAGGTAAATGGGGAGCAGTTATCTAAAATTAGGTTCTGGCAGGAACAACAGGAAATAGCACCCGTGGCATTGACATCGGGCAGCTTGGTTCTTACAATCATAATTCAAGAGTCACCACCACCTGGAACCTGACTCAGATAAACTAACGGCAAGGTGCTCAACCCTGTAAGGAGGAAACTGTAACCTACCTTGTTGTTTTTAAAACAGAAAATATCACAATTCACTTCATAAAGTCATCACAATTTCTACAAAGCAGAGGGAGAAAAAGTAAAGGTCAATTTCATCTGCAAATATAGATGAAAATCCCCAACAAAACCACACGGTGAGCTACATGGACCAGTAAGCAGGCTTAACAGCAGGAAATGCTTGAGCATAGTTTGTCACATGGCAATATCAAGGCAAATTATTTAACCTCTTAATATATGCTGAAGACTCAAATGACAAACACAATCCAGATCCTGGTCTTAAAAGCTGGGAGTGCGGGGGCGCAGAGATAGCTCAGTGGCCTAAGTGCCTGCTTAGGCAAGCACAAGGAACTGGGTTCAATCCCTGGTACCACGTGCCACCTGAGCCCTGCCCAAGGGCTCCCAGCCCAGCTGGCCACCAAGACCAGGCGTGCTGGTGCACGCCTATAATCCCAGTTCTTGGGAGGCTGAAACAGGAGGATCACTATAAGTCTGAGCTATGTAGTGAGACCCTGTACCAAATACATGTTTTAAAAACCTAGGGGTACACTAGGTCTAGAAGATCAGTAAGAGACTGCCAGGAGAGCCCGGGGAGGCCAGCCCTACCTACCACCTGGGTTTGGTGATCCTGGCTGCCCAGCCCAAGCCCTGAAGACTGTCAAGGTGACTCGGCAGCCCTAGCCCTGCCCTGTCCAGCCCTCCCGTCAGCATTTGCTGACTCAGCTGCCGCTCTTTGACCTGCAGAGCACCAGGGAGTCCTGACTACCACAGCGACCTGCAGGAGCCTTGCAGAGCACTACCCTGTGCCGGTCCACCACGAGCGAGGCTTGCACGTCTTTGCCCTGTGCTCGTCTTCATTAGAGTTTGCCCCCCTCTCCTCAATAGGGTAGAAATCACACTGAAGCCCACACAGCAAGAGCTTTGGAGAGCCTGCCCCGCCCTCCCACACCCTGGACAGGGAGAGCCTGTCCCGCCCTCCCACACCCTGGAGATGGAGAGCCTGCCCCGCCCTCCCACACCCTGGACATGGAGAGCCTGTCCCGCCCTCCCACACCCTGCAGATGGAAAGCCTGCCCTGCCCTCCCACACCCTGGAGATGGAGAGCCTTTCTGCGTGCTCCCACCCATCTACCATCACTGTAAAAAAAGGACAAAAGGAAGGAACAAAAGTCAATCTCAGACCTCTATTACACCCAAAACAAGTCCAGGGGACAAGGTCATAGAAGAACTTGGAAGTCACACCCCTGCAATGTCAGAGATGACAGCAACTGATGTAAAGAAACAACTCCATCAGGCTATGGAGGAAATCAGATCAGGAATAATCTTTCAGGTAAAAAAGAAATGACAATAATCATGAAAACATTGTCTGATTCATCTAAGGAAGGCATAGATTAAGAAAAAAAGAAGACAATAGGACAATGATGGAAACATTGAATGAACAATACAAGAAAGAACTGGAATGCATGAAACAGATTTAAACTGATATCTGGGACATTAAGAAAGCCATTGAGAGCCGGGCGTGGTGGCGCATGCCTGTAATCCCAGCACTAGGGAGGCTGAGACAGGAGGATTGTTGTGAGTTCGAGACCAGCCTGAGCTACAAAGTGAGCTCGAGGCCAGCCTCAACTGCATAGTGAGACCCTGTCTCAAAAAGACAAAAAAAAAAAAAGAAAGCTACTGAGGGGACCATCCGCTTAGGGTCCCCGTCCTGTCCTCTCAGACAGGAGCTTTCTTTCCCTCGATAAATATATCCTGCTCATAAAAAAAGAATGCCATTGAAAGCTGGCAAAAACACTTGAATGAAACAGAAGACAGCATTTCAGACCTTGAAGATAGCATTGCAGCTAGTGAGCATGAAAGGAAGCATCTCTTAAAAATAACAAACCAGGAAATAATAATACAACAGCTCCAAGATCGTGCAAAGAAAAATAATATACGACTGATAGGTACCAATGAAATAGCTGTAGATAATACAAAACACATAAAAAGAGTGTTTGCAGAAGAAGTAGCAGAAAATTTCCCAAGCATGGGAAAAGAATCTGATGTACAGATAACCAGAGCATATAGAACTCCAGCTAGCCATAAGCAAAATAAATCTTCACCCATACACATAATAATCAAGATCCCAGAAGTGGGGCAAGAAGACAGAATATTAAAAGCTGTTAGAAGAAGCAGATCACCTATGATGGAAAGCCCATAGGAATCATGGCAGATTTCTCAGCACAGACAATAAGATGAAGAAGAGCTTGGAGTGAGATCTTTGAGGTCCTGAAAGAAAACTAATTTCAACCCAGATTGGTGTATCCTGCAAAACTATCTCTCAAATTTAATGGAGAAATTATATATTTCCATGACAAACAACAACTGAAAAAAGTCATGACAATGAAACCAAACCTACAAAGAATACTGACAGATACTCAAGAAAGAGACAAAGATCACCACACCTTCAACAGCAACTGAAGAGAACAACCAAGAAGAGCAAGCAGTTAAGCAAAAGGGAAGTGTGGGGATCCCAGTAGGAAAACAACATGACAAAGATAAACCAACATATATCAATTACCACTATCAACATAAATGGTCTCAATTCACCAATCAAAAGAAATGAACTGACAGAGTGATACAGAAACAAAATCCAACAATATGATGTACACAAGAAACATATTTAACTCAAAAATAAATTAATAGATTGAGTGTTAAAGGATGGAAAACAATGGTCCAGGCAACAGGAACCCAAAACAAAGCAAGGGCAGCCGTTCTGGTTGCTGACAATGTCCATTCAGCCAAATGAAATGAAAAGGGACAAAGAAAGTCACTGCATACTTGTTAGGAGGAAACAGCAAGAGAAAGAGATAACAACTACAAATATATATTCACTCAATGTAGGAGAGGACACAAATATTAATAGTCATAAAAAAATCTAATGAGCAATAACATAATTGTACTGGGGGATATTAACACCCCATTGATACAAAGAGGTCAATCAAAAAATGCAAAAAACTGAGCAAAGGAATAACAGAATTAAACCAAACTTGTGAAGAAATGAACTTAGTAGACCTTCACAGAGCGTTCTACCCAACAGTGACAGAACACACATTTTCCTCAGCTGCACATGGGACAGTCTCCAAAATAGATGAGGTACCAGCACATGAAATGTGCTTAAGTAAATGCAAAGGAATCAGAATTATCCCATGTCGGGAGCCGTTTTAAGATGGCGACCGCTCCTCGCTCCCCCGCCCATCGTGTCTGCCAAGATGGCGCTCATATCCGGCTTCCGGGTTCTTGTTGCTGTGCCTGGGTCCCGCCTATTTAGGGAAATGCCCGCCACTTTTGTGACTCTGCCAATGATATGCAAACACATGTACAACTGTGATTGATTTATGAAACCTATATAGCTCGCTCTGGCAGGAAGTTCATTGTTGCTTGCACGTAGGACGCCGCGGCTAGCGGACGCATGTAGAGGCTTGCATCCCGATCCATAAAGGCTTGCTGAACCCGTTACAAGGTGTCTTAGTGTCTTCTTCCGCGGGACGGGAGCGGCGCCGGACAATCCCATGCATATTATCTGACCATACTGCAATGAAACTGGAAATTTTTGACAAAAGAAACAGCAAAAACCACATAAACACATAGAAACTAAATAATACCCTCCTGAACAATTAATAGGTCATGGGCAAAATTAAAGAAGAAATTAAACAATAATTACAAGCTAGTGAAAATGCACATAAAACTTACCATATCCTCTGGAGTGCAATGAAAGTTGTCATAAGAAAGAATTTATAGTGATAAATTCTCACATCAGGAAAACAGAATGAGCTCAAATAAATAATCTTATGCTGCACCTCACACTCCCAGAAAAAGAAGAGCAAGTCAAGTTCAAAGCCCAAAGAAGGCAGGAAATTTTAAAGGATAGAGCAGAAATAAATGCAATAGAGACTAAGAAAACAATACAAAGAATTAATGAGTTGAAGAGTTGGTTATTTGAAAGAGTAAATAAAATTGATAAATCCCTAGCCAGCCTCATTTTAAAAAGGAAAGAAAAAAATTCAAATTCATCCTATGAGGAATGAAAAACGTCAAATCACTGCAGACCCTATAGAAACTCAGATTATCAATACCTATTTCCAAAATCTTCACTCTCACAGAATGGAAAATACAGAAGAAATGGACAGATTCCTAGATACATAGGAACTACCAAAGCTAAATTATTAAGATATAAAAATTCTTAATAGTCCCCCAGTATCGCCAATGAAATTGAAAATGTAATTAAAAACCTGCTAATGAAGAAAAGCCCATGTTCCGATGGATTCACAGCTGAACTGTACAAGAAATTTAGGGAAGATCTAATGCCCACTCTTCTCAAACTTCAATGAAATTCAAAGGGAGGCAATTCTCCCAAACTCACTCAGGGAGGCAGGTATTACTCTGATACCAAAACCAGAGAAGGACCCAATCAAAAAAGAGAACTACAGGCCAGTTTCCCTAATGAACATCAATGCAAAAATCCTCAACAAAATACTAGCAAACAGAATGTGGTAAATCATCGAAAAGATTATACATCACAACCAAGTGGAATTCATCCCAGGATTGCAAGGGTGGTTTCACAAATACAAAACCATAAATGAAATACACCACATCAACAGAGCTAAATGCAAAAATCACATGATCATCTCAATAGATGCAGAAAAAGATTTTTGACAATGTACAACACTCATTCATGATAAAAACACTACAAAAAATAGGAATAGATGGCCTTTATCTCAGTCTGATAAAAGCCATCTATGACAAACCAACAGCCAACACTACAATGAATAGACAAAAAATGAAAAATGAAAGCCTTTACTTTGAAATAAGGAGCAAGAAAAGAATGCCTACTGTCACCACTCCAGTTCAATATAGTTCTGGAAACATTAGCCAGAGCAATTAGACAAAATAAATAAATAAATAATTACAATTATTTATGCTTATCACTATGCACAAAACCATAGTCAAAATGGATCAAAGATTTAAATATTAAAACTAAAGTACTAAATCTTCTGGAAAAGAAAGTAGGTAGAAACTTTAAGGACATAAAGGTAGGTAAAGAGTTCATGGACAAAAATCAAACTGCACCGGAAATACTTTGAAGAATCAACAATTGGGAACTCACCATTTTGAAAAGTCTCTGCATGTCAAAAGAAATCACCAACAGGTTAAAAAGAAAACACCAACAGCTTAAAAAGAAAACCCACAAACAGAGACAATTATAGCAGATTACCCATCAGACTAAACACTCCTATCTAGAACATATAAAGAATTTTAAAAATTTGGGCCCACAAAATTCAAAGACTTGATCCAAAAATGGGCATCTGAGATGAATATAGACCTCACAAATGAAGAGCTACAAATGGCAAATGAATATGAGAAAATGCTCCCCATAGTTGGACAATCAACAGATGCAAATTCAAACAATGCTGGGATACCACCTTATGCCAGAAAGAATAGCTACCATCAGGAAGTCAACAAGTAAGAAATGCTGAAGAGGATGCAGGGGAAAAGGAACCCTTCTCCACTGCTGGTGGGAGTGCAGGCTGGTACCGCCATCGTGGAAATCACTATGGAGATTCTTCCAAAAGCTAGGGTTCAAGCCTATTATTTCCTTCCTAGGTATTTTTTCAAAAGAATGGAAATCATCATACCATCAGGATATATGTGCGCCCATGGTTACAGCAGTGCAATCTCCCATAGCTAAAGCTTGGAAACAGCTCAGATGCCTATCAACTGAGGAATGATGAAAATGATATGGTGTTTTGTTTTGTTTTTTCTATAAATGAATATCTTCCTATGCCAAAGATTACATGTTTATATCTGGTAATCTGAACAACTAATTTAAAGATAGCATCATGCAATGCAGGAACCATTGTTGAATTCCTATTACTTTGTTTAGTGAAATCTTGTATCGTTTCTAATGTGTTTTTCTATCACTATTTTGTATTCTTTCAAAATAAAAAGAAATCGGTTAATTTAAAGAATTTAAACTCAAAATAATTGCAGTTTTTCTAAGGGAGCACATAGCCAGCATCACAGCTAAAGTGTACCTCACAGAGGCTACGCACTCTCGCTGCTACTGCAGTTTAGACAGCATACCAACTAGACAACGAAAAGACGCAAGTATCATAAGAAATGGAGAGAACAAGATGAATTCATGAGTAGCAGGTGTAATGGGTGTCTGTACAGGAAAGACCACTGAACTTGTTAAAAATATTACAGGTAATAGCAGCTCGACAGTTGTGAAACATAAATACAAAAACAAACAAGAGTTCCATCTGTCAGGAATTAACTGTTAGGAAAACTGGGGCAAGGGGAGGGAATTTCAGGAACAACAAATAATCTGCTACAGAGGTATGTTTTGAAGAGCTTATTTCAGGGTCTATATGAAAAAAGTATTCAATTATATTAAAAGACATGAAAGAAATATTGAGAAGAGATTTCACATTTTCAGGAGGCACGTGTATAAATCCAAAACAATTCAAAGCAAAATCTCAGTAGAAATTTTGATGAACGAATAAGACTCAGGAAAACACTAATGAAACCATAATAGCACAGATGGGTTTCTACTGCCAAATATCAAATAATAAAGCGTGAAAATATTGCATGTTTATGGAAATACGCTGCATTGGTGGAAGTTCTTTCATTTCATTTTTCTGTGTTCAAGTTTTCAAACATTTATAATGGAAGAGTTGCATGGAAACCCTCACCCTCCCAGCCCGGCCCCGTCAGGTGCTCCGAATCGGGGAGACCCTCCCGCTCACGCCCGGGCCACGTCCTGCGCTGCGCAAGGGCGTTCCGGTCAGTATCGGCCCTCGGAGGCCACTCAGCCAGGCGGCCACTGCAGCGGGACGTGCAGCATGCTGGCCAGCAGCGTGACACAGACAGGCCGTGCACTTCCAGGAAGCGGCCACCTGGAAGCAAGAGAGGCAAGGCGAGGCGAGGCGGACACAGACCCAGGCCCTCCCTCGCCGTCGCCATCAGATGCTGAAGTCCTCCACCCTGCCTTTGCAGCCGGGCTTCACAGGGAGATCCATGCCTGGAGGCAGCGCCCAGGGGCTCAGCGGGTCAGGGCTTCCCAGCCAGGAGCAGCGAGTCACACCGTCAGCAGAATGCCGTTATGCTTGTGTGGCTTACCCTGTATGTCTTAGGCAGCAAGGAGAAAGGAAGGACAGAAAAAGGGGGGCAGAAGGAAGGGAGGTGGGAAGGAGGGGGAAGGAGAGAGAGAGAGAAGAAAGAAGGCACCAAGGAAAGGACGAGGGAGGCAGGAGGCTTAAGTTAGGGAGAATGGCGAAAGATGGACTTCATCAGCTTGAACCACTCCAGTGCTGCCCCAGGGATCCACGCCCACAAGCTCCTTGCTTCCCAACAAGGGAAGCAGTACCCCGAATTTAATTAATGAGTGAAACAAAATTTAATTCATTATGGAAAACCCACAAGGGATTATCTAAAACATCTATATGGAATGATCTTCAAAAGATCTCCCTTTAAAGGCCTTTACATAGGCTGGGTATGGTGGCATATTCCTGGAACCCTATCACTCAGGAGGCTGAGGCAGGAGAATCACTGGGAATTCAAAGGCCACCCTGAAATACACCACACTGTAAGACCTTGTTTTAATAAGTAAATAAATAAACCCAAGAAATTTTTTTAAAAAGATCTTTATTCTACCTTTACATCAAACATTGCATTTTCCTGTTTTCCAATGCTGTAATGAAACACGCGAGACTGGGTAACTTTACACAGAGGAGGTTTCCCTGAGTCACAGTTCTGCAGATTCAGGGGTGCGGCAGCGTCTCGGCTCTGCTTTGGGAGCTGCTCCCGGGAAGCGATGTCACGGTGGGGGCGATCGCATCACCAGCAGCCGGAGAGCATTGCCAGAGTCGGGCTTACTCCAACACAACTCTCGCTTGCCGAGCTCGGGAGCCGTGAGCACCACCTCAGTCCCATCCCAGAGCAGTGCCTGGGGACAGACAGACCTTCCTCGGGGCCACCCCTTAATGTCCCATCTATTATACACTGTCACACTGAGGAAGCTCCCTGCACGAACAGACTCAAGCCTCTCCGAGCAGCTCCCGAGGAGAAGGAGCCATGCACCCTGCAGCAAGTGTGGTGCTTGAGTGAGTTTCCTGCAATCCAGAGCTACATCCGGCAGCCCGGAGTGAGGCCAAACCCTTCAGCCAGCTGCAGAGCGACGCGGTCTAGCTGCGGTACCACGACGGGAACTGCACACCGCGGGGGTGGGGGGGGACCTGGGCTCCCATGTGCTCCATGCTGTCTGGAGCTTCACCCTGGACGTGCTTGGCCTAGGGGTGGCTGCTGGGACAAAGAGATCTCACATGACATCTCTAAAAAAAAGTCTACAGAACACTTCCCACCCCACGCATGTCTTCTAAGGCTCCCAGGGCAAGGAGGAGGGCAGAGCTGAGGAGCCAATGCTCCTTAGACAACGTAAGGGCCCTTCAGACAAGTTGGGCAAGACCAGGGCGCCCCCTGCAGGACACATGGAGGCAGCGCATGCAGTCTCACCTCATCTGTGGGTTTGGGACCTGTACCTGGGGGGCTCTCCTGCAGGGTCTGAAGGTCCTGAACCTAACACTGAGCTCAGGCAAGCAGGCCTGGGGACTGACACAGGGATGTGACAGTGGCCAGGACAAGCCATTCTCAGCACTCCACATCTACTCAGATGGTCCCTATAGGCAACCCAGACACCCAAGCAGTCTTTGTGTTCATCATGGGCTGATTTCCCCCAAGGGGAGATCTCCCAGATGCTACAGAGGAGTCACTCTGAGTGATTCCTTTGCAACCACCAGAGTCACTGCTGCAGGGGACACAGGAGGTGCAGAGCTGCACTGGGGAGGAATTCCAGCCCCCACAAGGCAGAGCGCACAGCCTGGCCCAGCCTGCCCACCCCGCCTGGCTGCAGCTCTTTCCCACAGCCCAGCCTCTCCACCCAACTCAGATGAGGCCACTGGCTCTGCATGCAGGGCGGTCACGTTGAGGTTCTGCTGTGATTGCTTGGTTTTTAAAAGAAAACCACGCAGGAATGGGGGTGGGGACCTGGGCAGAAATCACACAGAGTCTTCTGTCTGTCCCCAGTGGGAGGAGGAATTTGCTAAAAGGGGGAACAGGAAATGGGAACAGCCCTAAGAAAGGCCCACAGCTTGGGCCTGTGTCACCACATCACCTCCTGATAGGAGGACACCGCAGGACTCTTCCCTTCAGCTTAGAAGGTCAAGGGAGGGTAGAGGAAGTTAGGAGAGGATTAGAGAGCTGCCCTCCCCTAGGCTGGAAGCTGAATAAGTGTTGTAGCTGGGGACAGAAGTGGGCCACCCTTTGGGCGGTGGGCTGTGACAACAGACATAGGCCACAAGCCTGGGCCCAGACTCGCATCAAACAGCCCAGCCAGCACTTTTGCCTGGACTGAAAGCTTTGGGGCATGTGGGGCAGTAGGCAGAAGAAAATGGGTGGAGACGGCCAGAAGCACCTCCCAGCCCTGCTGTCATGTCTGGGTCACCTTGGCCATCCCCTCCGCAGACCTCAGCTGAGGCTGTCGGGCGAGCCCTGTGATGGGTCCAGTGTTCTGATGGCCATGGGCATCAGACAGCAACTGTCTTGGGAACCAGGAGAAGCTGGGCTTTCGCTGCATGGAGTTGGATGACAGAGTCCCTGTGGGCCTATACTAATCCCCAGTGTTGCTTGAACAAAGCACATAGGGAAAAGGAGAAAGGAGCCAGCAGCCAGCAGCCAGGCTCAGAGGCCAGGGGTCCACTTCCTGCTGGCGCCCCTCCTTCAACTTCCAGGTGGCTTCTGGCTTTGTGGATAAAGGAACAAATAGTGCATGCCCTACAGAAGGACCTATAATCTTCTCGGAACCCAAGTACACATCTCTTAGAGCTGTGCTCCCGACTACATCTGCCTTGTGCCCTGCAAGCGACCGTGGAGTCATGGAAGATGGGCTCCCTGCCCCAGGCCTTTCCCACCTTCTCACAAGCAGAAGCTGTCCATGGGCATGAGGCCCCTGCTGCCATCCTCCCTCCCTCTGGGACGCCCCGCTTTGCCCTCCATGTTAAACCAGAAATGCAAAAGCCCCCAGAAAACATCAAGCATCCCTAGCCTGAAAGGCTGAAGCGCCCCTGGATCAGATGCTCTCTGAGTGCAGACAATGCCGGCGGTAGAAAATCTCACTCCTGACTCAGTTGAGGTAAAAATGCAGGTACACTAAAAATACCAAGATTCTCACATGGGAGGAGAGCAAGGAAATAGCCCGGCACAGATCAGAAGGACCCTTCACGGGCTCGCCCTGGCTGAAGGCCAACAGCTAACAGCATTAACCTCATGAGCTGCTGCGTCAGGGCTGGACCTGCAATGCGCATGCACTCATGAGTCCAGGACTCTCGCACCCCTCCACTTGTGCAAAGGCCACCCCGGTGTGAGTCATACGTACCACCTGGTTCGGTGGATGCAAGGACCAAAAGGAAAGGTGGAAGAGGCCGTGCTTGTTGTGGCTTAGCAGGCTCCTTTGCAGCCCACGGAATGTGTGGTCACCATGCAAGTGTGGTGACACCATGGTAGGTCCCACTGGTCCCCAGAGGTGACATTGGAGTGCCTTCCTGGGACACCATGCTAACTAGCACATTGGCTACTGCTATCCTCCGCCCTGGAAAAGGGCGGAGATTCAAGCACAGTAGACACCGCATGAGGACTGGAGCCCCAGGCCACTGGAGGGACGAGTGCAGTGCAGCCCCTGCTGGCAGCCTCCCCCTGCCTGCCACACACTGTCCTGCAGGCCCCGGACAGCCCACGCCCCCACCTTGGGCAGCAGAGGCTGAGCCAGCGGACACCAGGATGTCCTCTCTGCACCCCTCAGCTGCCGTCCCCCGACCCTTCACTGAACGTCCCAGCATCCACAAGGGCCCATGGGGCTCGAGAGCTGCTGTCCATCTCTAAGAAGCAGTGGTGCTGAGCAGAACAGGTGACAGTGACAAACACAAGCCTTCGCACCACAGCGCAAGTTCCCCTGGCTCCGGGGAGGCGGCCTGGGCCTCGCTGCCACATTGGCGGGCAAGGAAGCCCCAGCCAAGGCCGCGCAGCGTCAGTGGGCGACCGAGCTCACCCTGGGCTCCCACTTGCCTGCCACACAGGTCCTGGGCATGTGCCGCTGCGGCTGGCTCCGCGAAGACGGCGGGTACCTCCTGGGGGGCATGCGGTACCTCACTTCCTTCCAAAATTTGGTCTCGGCACACGGTGATTGCTCCACGGAGCCCCCGCGCCACCGCACGGCGCCGTGCTTCTGCCGGATGTACTGGATGGACTGGGGCAGCGCGCTGTAGTCCGCGACCCTCTCCAGCTCGATGAGGATCACCTCCATCCCATCCCGGACGAGGGCGCTGTGGACGGCGATCTGCTCTTCAGACAGGCTCTGCTGCAGAGCGGCGTTGGGGGAGCCGGGCTCGGGGTCCAGAACGAAGATCAGCCTCCTGCATAGCCTGACGTTCTCGTCTATAACACTGGCCACAGCTGGAAATAGAAGAGGGACGCTCAGGGACCGCTAGGGGGCATTAGCCAGGATGCCAGAGGGGGTCTGGGGGCAAACACGGACTTTAAAGTAGACAGCCAGGAAGAGAAGTTTTAAACATTTAACACCCAGCACTTCCCCTCTGAGGCCTTCCCGGCTTTCCCTGAAAACTGGTCCTCTAGGCCTATCTGTCACTGTACTGCAGCCCACAGTAACCCCTCATAGATGACCAACGCAGCTGAGCGCTGGGGTAGATTAGATGACAAACATACCCCTATTTAAAAAAAAAAAAAATAGAACTTTAGGGCCTGAGGAAATAGCTCGATGGCCTAAGCCCCTGCCGGCAAGTGCAAGGACCTGAGTTTGACCCGGGTACCACATGCCATGCTGGCCACGGTGGTGCACACGTGTACCCCAGTGCTGGAGGGGCTGGGACAAGAGAATCACTGAGTCTGAGCAGCACAGTGCAACACGTTACCAAATAAACAGTAAAAAATTGGATTTTAAAAGGATAAAGGAAGTGTAGCTCATCCACGCACTGCGTGCTGCACGTGGCCTTTACAGCTGCGCAAGTGACCAGAATCTACCTGACCTGTTTGGAGTCCAAGCAGGGCACCACGCTGACAGCTTGATGGATGGAGTCTCTATACACCCAGCTCTGGCAGCAGGCTCTGTATGCAAGTGCTCCCCATCCCAGGATGGAAAACTAGACTACCATCTGCACAAAGAAGCCTTGTTTGCACGTTCCCATGCCTAGTCAGCACCTGGCGTGCAGCAGTTCTCAAGAGAGGTTTGCTGAGTGACTGAGCGAGGGCAGGCTCCGGGTGAGAGGAGCGGGTCGGCCGCTGCAGAATCCAGTTTTCCACATGGCCAGCAAAGGTGCAAGATGGAAACTCTGGGGCCGAGCATGCGATGCACGGAGCTCCACACAGATCCTTCTCCTGTCAGGTCTCCGAGCTGAGGCAGGGAAAGGCTCTGATCCCCATTCCACAGGGGCAGCAACAGAGGTTCAGAGATGCTCAAAGAACTTAGATTGAGGAGGAGCAAGCAGGTCAAAGATGGGAGGACCCTCTGGAGCAGGTCACAAGGACCACAGCGTAAAGGGCCTCCTGTTCCCAAGGCTGTTTCTAGGCCTCCACTCCTGGGACTGGGTTGACCACAAGTCTCCAAAGTGAGCCTCGCAGGATGGCCACCAGGGAGACTCCCAGACATCAGTGCAGCCAGGAGATGGAGAGGAGAGGAGGGCTCAGCTCCCAGCGCCTCGGCCAGGGCAGGCAGCTCGTGGCCCTGGCCACAGACATCCAAGGGCTACAGGATGGGTAAAGAGCTACTCTCTGTAATGCACAGGGAAGGAGAGGGTCCTTGTTGGTTCTGTCTTCTGTTTCTCTCACCTGTGGTCCTGGGAATGGAGCCTGGATTGCGTACATGCCTCCGGCAGAGCTAGGTCCCTACCCCAGAGTCCCTTCCCACCTGTCCCTCCCTTCCACCTCACTCGGGACCCACCTTGTCCAGGGAACCCGTCCCTGCCAAGTATGAACAGCTTGTACCCACACTGCCGCTCCAGCACCTCGGGCAGGAGCTTCAGCACCATCGTGTCCATGCGGTGGCACAAGCTGTCCTTCTCAGGCTTGGGGTACAGGACATAGGCATCATACAGCTTCCCATCTAGAAAGGAAACGGGACAAGCTCGCGTCCGAATCCCACCAGGTGGCTTCCCAAGCCAGGCTGGTGCTGGCCCTGCCACACTTCCACACCTTGGTCCCACCATGAGCCTGGAGGGACACAGTCTCCCCCACTGTACCAGGAGCCTGAGATGGGATTATGAGGTTCCTTATCCACCCCAAGGCTACCGAGTTTAAGTGTACAGCTTCTTGTGATGAGGCCGAACATGAGAATTTGGGGACTCCACCACCATTGCCCTAAGTGGGGCCCAGACAGGAAGGGCCCGCTACCCTGGGGCCACATGAGACGAGTGGTCCCCAATCACCCACCAGGGGACTCCACTACTGCAGCAGGGAGAAGCAGGCCTTGAGCGGGTTCTCTGTACTCTTGGGCAGCACCAAGCAGCCCCATGAATCAGCGCTGTTGGTCTTGAGGCCAGGCAGCCACCAGAACAGCACTGCAATGCCCAGGCCAGGGTGAGCAAGCCACAGGTTTAAGGAGGAGGGCTACTCCTGCCTGGAGGTACAAAGCCACAGGAGGAACAGCAAGAGGCAGCTTAGTGAACGGGGACACAAGGAAACTGCCCTGTCTGAGGCTCTTGGGAGTACTCACAGGGGAAAGTAGCAGGGAGGGTCCAAATAAAGTAAGGGTCAGAGATTGGGGGAGGTGGGCACAAAGGGAGGGTGGCTTGAGACACTTGCAGGAGGGTGACATCCAGGCCCTGCATGGCGTCCTGGGCACAAGGGTGCCCCGCGAGCTGGCCTGCTGGGTGGAGCACAGCTCCAGGGCATCTCGTTGGGAAACACAGAACTGAGCTTAAGGCCATTTGGAAAAGCAAAGCCACTGTCTGAGCGCCTGTAGGGTGAGGCCCCGGCTTGCCCCTCCATGGGAGCTTATCCTGCAGAAAGCCAGGCAGCGGGTGGTTCTGAGATCAGCAAGCAGGACATGTTTTCCTGTTGGCTTTTGCATTCTGTCAGTTCTCACACCAACCACACCCCAAGCATGATAATACTCTCACTCACACACCTGAAGCACTGCAGACATGTGCGCACGCACGTGCATAGGTACACATCCACACACATTTGCAACTGTGCACACACATGTACACGTGCACATTTACACGTGTGCCTGCACCTGCAGCCACACAATGCAGTTTCACATATCTCCACACATGCCATTTTGCACATGTGCACAAAGGCATGCACAACCTGCGCATCTGCAGCTGTGCAAACACGCAGACGCACACACATGCAGCTAGTATGTAATTGTGCAAGCACATGCACTTATACATCTGCACGTGTGTAACAGTGCGCGCGTGCGTGTACTGCCTACTCTGGCTCCCTACTGGCACTATGGAAGGGAGCTGTAAGAGAGCTGGGATGCCTGCTCCCCGCCCTGCGTGCAGCACCAGGGCAGGCCCTGCTCGGGCTCTCAGGACTCTGTAACAAGGTCGGACTGGAGCTTGAGTTTGCCAAGGTGGGGAACAGAAAGTTCTGGGCGCCAGGAAGAGCCAGCTTTCTAATGACCCACGCTGCAGGGTGGTAGCAGAGGGGTGGCCGGTGCGTGGCTAAGGCCTACATGGCCACACATCCTCTCTAATCATGGATAGGACCATGAGGCCAAGCGGTGGACACTTTCCTGTATGAAATTTGCTATCAAACTTGGACACTTCAGAGCTGGAGAAGTTTTATGAAGAAAATGAAAAAAAACAAGAAGGAAAAAAGACAGAAGGATTTCGTGTTGCAGCCAGTAGTCAGGCTTACGGCCCCTGCCCTAGGCACTGCGTGGGCACCTTGGGCTCTCTCCCTCCATCCTGCTGGCTCTCATTAAAACAGTGCATCCATCTCTTTTAGTGCCACTCCATGTCCAGTGGTTCTAAGCAAGGAATGAGAGCCAATGTTCTCCTCACTGTCCAAACAGGAAGAAAGGGGATCTGGGTAGGGAAAATTCTCACACCTTTAAAACCTTAAAGTACACAAAGGTCCTACTTTTCTAATTTTCTTTTTTCTCTCTAAGGTTTGCTTCTTTCTTTCCAGTGCTGGGACCTAGCTGGGACCCCCTCAGCACAGGCGGGACCCCTCCCACTGGGTGGTGCCCGGCCCTGACTCAGCTCAGAATCAAGACACAACTTGCTGACTTGCGCTCTTGTCACCTTCAGGAGCCAGTTTGTTCCCTAGTGACTAGGCTTTCATGCATCCTGCTGCAGCCCTGACTTTCTCCTTCAGGCCCCGATTTGAAGGTCCCATGAAGCCTGCAACCTTTGCATTCTTGGTTTTGCTCCTCACATTTGACCATGAGGGACAAATCCTTGGATCCTGAGCAGGAAGCTGAGACCATCGAGGTTCTGTTTCCCTGAGGTGCGCAGCTCTGACAGAAGCTCATGCCTGCTGCCCTGGAGCAGACAAAGCAGGAAATTCACAGCGCCTGCCTCCATCTGCCTGGTGCCCCTGTGCCCAGCGATCTCAAGCTATACTTCTGGTCCCAGAGCTTCATTCAGAACTTGGTCCACAAAAGGCAGAACCCACTTCCACTGCTTTAAAACTAGTCAGCTCCGAAACAAAGGGGAAAATAAAACTGAGTCAGCCTCCACAACTGCCTTGACAAGTGGAGTGTGGCAGATCTGGCACTAGAAATTCAGGTTACACGGGAAAACACACCTTCCATAGGCCTCTTGTTCCTGCCACACCCGCCTTAGGGATCATCCACTATGCGGCAGGAGGAGGCTCCTGGGAGAGGCCTCTGGAGAGGGGCTGAGGCTGTCACACAAACACGGCCAAGGTCAACTTCTGGTCATCAGCTGAGGCTCCAGCCACCCCGAACTGAAATGGGCCCACTAAGCCCATGCCCGTCCTCGTTTCTGACCACAGAACCCACAAGCCACATCAGTGGCCATTTCACACCATTGGCTCCAAGGTAATCTGCTTCCCCCCCACAGGTCCTGGAACAGCAGCTGAGGAGACAGACACACAGACAGCCAATGCCAGGCGCTCCCAGCTGTTGAGTTAATCAAGAAAATTCCAGAAACATAGACCTGCTAGTGAGCATCCTGGGGAAGGTGGGTGTGTGTGACACACGTGCACACACACACACACACACACACACACACAGCCTGCCTCCTTCTGATAGCAGCTGACCATTTCTCCACATATCCACCATGTCCTTTCATTCTCTGAGGAGATCCCACTCTACCGTGGAGGCCAGAACAGCTGCAGGCCTGTGTGGGGCACCTGCCTTCCCTCGGAGCGTTTGAAAGGTGACTGAATCAGCCACACGCAAGGCACCTCGCGATTGGCTTGGCTTTGAAAGAAAGTTAAACTTTCAAAATGAAGGCATGTCCATCTCTGAGAAAACTAAACAAAAACGGGGATACAAAGGAAGGACCATTTTGTATACACAGAATAGTTGGGATAGATACACAGCTACTTTCTCTTAATTCAATGAGAAGAAAGACTTGTACTAATAGTGTTTGCACAGGATATCATGTCTGCATCTTGCGCTATGAATGACCACTACGAAGACAACCATATGCAATGTATTAGTTATTGAAACTGCCCTACTAACTGTCTCATTGCTATAGATTTCTCAATAAAATTAATTTTTTTAAAAAAGGAAGCCCCGTCATTCACCCTGCCCCTGCCCCTGCCGACCATTCTCGGCTTCCTTTCCACTTTGTTATTCCTGACTCCTTTCCTTTCAGCTGAGCTGTTCTGGGAACTCTGTGCCACTCCATCCAGGAGAGAGAGGAGTGACCAGCGTGGCTCCTGCGGCAGATCTGCGAGCAGACGCTTCCGCCAGGATGTGCTTGCCCAGGTGCCCTGAGAACTCCATGGGTGCAGAGCCTGGATGGAGAATAAATGGCCCGGCCTCGGCCACAGTGGCGTGTGAGCCTCACGGTAAAGCCTGGGGCTGTTAGCAGTATTACAAAGCTTGGCCCACATATTTGTAAATCAAGGACTGATCTCAGCAAAGACAAATATCTCTCCTCCCTCCTTTCCTCTCCATCCCCCTCCCTCCCCCTCTATCCCCTCTCTCTCCTTCCTTCCCACCTCCCCCTTCCTTCCTACCTCCCTTGCTCTCTCCTTCCCTCCTCCTCCCCCTCCCCCCTTTCCATTTCTACCCTTTACTCTGTGTGCTCAGATCCTCCAGCTGTGGCCCTTGCTGGGCAGAGCCTGGGCTGCCCTGGGGCCCAGCAGAGCGCGGGATCCTGCTCTGGGCTCTGTCCCTGCCCCTCTGAGGAGTAGGAGCCCTTTTTTCCCCTTCCTGCTACACTCAGCCTCACTGACAGCAGCCTTGCCATGCTTGGCACAGCCCCTGTCACTGGCGGCTGAGGTCACACTCCTAGAAGTCACAGTGGCTCACAGGAACACACACTGCAGGGACAGAGGGGCCAGCACTCCAGGAAAGACCATGTAAAGCCACAAGGGTCCTGTTAGTCGCAACATAGAAAGCAGGCAAACCACTCAGATCCAGGACAAAAACCGTACGTGGCATCTGGGACCCTCGTCTCACACAGATGTAACCAGGGTCAGAGGACAGTCTGGAGACTGGGACAGGGCAGTCACTGCAGGGACCGCACCAGAGAGTAGAGACCCAGCCCCCAGTAGGACCACTTTGTGTGATGGCAGACGTGGGAGACCAGGTTTCTATGATGCCCTTGTCATCTAGAAGGGTTTGTCACTTTCTACACAGCTTAAAGGTCCCTGCTGGCTGTGGCTGTCATGGCTTAGTGTATCATTGCTGGGCACAGAACCCAGGGTCCCCCACATACTACTCATGCCCTACCATGGAGCTGCACCCCAGCCCCGGGGTTGTCAGGTTTGAAGTGGGACCTTTAACTTAGAATAGAGTCCAAGCTAAGCGCAGACAGGAACTTGGGAGCCATGATTTCTCCATGCCAAGCAGGCATTCAGATGCCCTCCCTGTGTCACCTACCTAGCCCACACTTGCATGGGCCAGCCCCACTCTGGGAGGGCACCAGTTCGCCACCTCTGGCCACCCTTCTTTCTGCCATATAGGAACGTTTCCACACAGTTAGGGGACAGTAAAGCAGGCTACTTCTTTCTTTCTGGGCCTTAATAGAGCACATCCGCTCTCAGGCCTAGAGTGCAGAGACCCCCAAGCACGACAGTGAGAAACGACTGTCCCTCCCAAGTTCGGGTATCACGGAGGCAGCTGTATGTCCAAAAGCACTGGCAGGACACACGCGCCACCGACAAAGGCAGGGAGAGATGCGGGCGGGCAGCTTGCTGTGCCCCAGGCGAGCTAGAACCACCTGTGCCCAGGGCTGCTGGTGCGCCCTTGGGCCTCACACTGCCCCAGGCAGGATGCCGTCTCTCCTGCCCTCTCCTGTCTTCTCCCCTCCACTCTTCTCCCCTTCTCTCCTCTCTCCTTCCTTCCTCCCACTTATCTGTCCTTCCTCGGTTTATTTTTCTTCTTTTCTCCTTCCCTACTGTCCTTTTCCTTTTCCCCTCCCCTGTATTCTTATGCCTTCCTTCCCTTTCTTCCTCCTTTTCTTCTCTTTATGGTTTACATCTTAACGTCCCCCTAATGCCTCATGAGCTCAAGAGTGGGGACTTAGGGACGTGACACCACTGGGTAGGTTGGTCTGCTAATGAGCCTATGGCTCAGCGTGATGTTGGGAGGTGAAGCCCAGCTAGTGAGAGGAGGCAGCTTCCGGAAGGCGTGGCCTGGAGGGCCCGCCCCCTCGTCCCCGCTTGCTCTGCCTGCCCTGACATGGGCAGTTTCCCCTCTGCAATGCCTCCCTGCCTCAAGCCAACTAGCTATGGGCTCTACAAATTGGGAGACAAATAAACCTGTCCTTTAATTTGTGGGTGCTGTGCAGTGCCCCAGCAACAAGCAAGTGAAGGAAACATTTCCTTTCTTCTTTCCTTCTTTCCTTCCATCTTCCTTTTCTCCCTTCTTTCCCTATTTCTTCCTTTCCCTCTTTTCTTTTTGCTTTATTCTTTTCCTTCCTTTCTTGTCTGTTTCTTTCCTTTCTTCAGCTGAGAAAGAGAAAAAAATTAAAATGTCTTTCTAATTCCCAGAGACAGTAAATGTAAAATTTAAGATAAAACTCAGGCCTATCCCTGTCCAGCCCTGAGAGCTGGAGATGCGGCTCTCTCCAGGCCCAAGAGCAGGCTCTGCACAGAGCCGTCGTTTGGCAGCCTGGCTCCCTTGCTTCCTGTGGAGAAGTCCCCTCTCCAGCATGGATGGAGTGAGGCCCCGTCGCCTGACTCACGGCGAGGATGCAGCTGTGCTGCACCCGCCGCTCCTTGAGTCCCTCCTGAGCACTGCAGGCCTGCGGGGCTCACGTGACCATGAAGCTGGTGGCTCAGGTGGCCCCAGAGGCTCTGTCGCCTACCCTTGCCAACATCATGAAGTCCACACTTGTTAATATGACAACAGTTAGCTTAGAACATTCCTGCAGAGGGTGACAACCGGTTTCAAGGTGTTTCGGAGGGAAGGCCCCACTCACCGTCCCTGGTCTTCTCGGAGTGGAAGGCACTTCGATACCACAGTACGATGTCCACCTTAAAGCTGTTGTAGATGACCAGAACCAAAATGACCACGACCGTCAGAGTGACAAACACTCCTATCAGGTATGCCCAGACATCTGGAGCTACAAGTGAAAGCAGAACAGCACAGCGACACAGTCACACCCTCATGCCTACGGACCACAGACGCCCCACGCACGCCATGTGGACAGGCTCCCCACACCAGCGAGGGCACTGCTGAAGTGCACTAGATAGCAAGCACGGAGTGGGATCAGCCACTCTGACTGGCCTGTGAGCTCTAGGGTACAACAGAGCTCCAGGAGTCGAGCAGCAGAAATCCTCAGACCCCTGGCTCTGAGTGTGGGTACAAGGGGACTCCGAGTGTGGGGCGCCCGTCCTGGCATTCCCCGTGTGCTGCTCCCTGGCCGGGGGGATGGCTCTGGACGCCAAGCACCAGCACATCTGTGCGGGGGTCCCAGCGGCCCCACAGCACAGCAGGGACGGCAGGCCTGCCACAGCACTTTGCCAGGAGCTTGTGTCCTAGAGAAAGGGCCCTTACGCCTCCTCCCTGAAGTCTCTCTGCAGGTGCCCCCAGAGTGCCCCAAGGTGGGGGCACCCAGTCGTGAGGTGCAGGCTCCCTCAGAACAGGACTGGGCACATGGGGGATGGGAGGGAACTTGGAGAAAGGAAGAGAAATGCACTGAAGATTCCCCAGGAAGGACAGAGTCAGGCATCAGGAAAGGGGAACTGGGAGGGAGGGAGGAAGAGGAGTCCTCCGTGCTCCTAGAATCCAGCTCACAAGCCACTTCCTTCAGGGGCCTCCCCCATCCTCCCCTCATCCACAGTGTGTAGGGGAAGAGTGGAAGGGAGGGGAGTCCCCCTCTGAACCCCAGAGCACCTTCTCTCCACCATTCTTTAGTGCTCATTGCTCGTGCAGATTGGCGCTTGCATCTTGCTGGGGTTTTGCATCAGCGTAACATCTTAATCCTTTCTTTCCGTCACTCCTACGCCCCGCCCCCACTCCAGTTCCACTTTCTGGGGCAGGGGCTCCATGGCGCCATGTATTTCTGTTACATCCATGCCCCTGCTCCCAGCCCCACCCTGCTGCCTCCTTCCTGTCCTCTGTAGGACACATACAGCGCTCTTCTTTCCGCCTTCTTGTCACCCTTCCGAGATTCCAGCATGAAGGAGAGCATGCAGACTTTCTCTCATGGGCTCTGGCTTGACCCATTCAAAACACAGTCTCCAGAGCCGGCCATTTTTGTCAGATGCTGGGACAAAATCCCCAAACCCGAAATTAGAGAAGAAAGGGTTTGTTCGGTTCACAGTTTGTGGAGGTTTCAATCCATACAGGGCTGGCTCCAAGGCAGGGCTCATGGTGGCAGAAGATGGCAAAGCAGGGACCCGGAAAGGAGGCGTGCGCCGGGAGCAAGCCTCCTGCCCTCCCTCCCGCTGTCCACAGGCTGCCTGCCCCAGGGCAGGTGTGGCCTCACACCCATAATCCCAGCACAGATCAATCACAAACTCTAAAAGCCCGCTCCATGACTGCATGAGGTTTTGGGGGAACCGCTTGACACAACCCATAACACATCCCAAGTCAAGGTTCTCCCC
>PVKA01036356.1:0-21891 GCA_004027165.1 Ctenomys sociabilis
ATTTTTGTCCTGAATTACCAAGCGTTTCCTAGCATAGTAATCAGTTTTGCCCTCTCGTCGTCTTCTAAACTTCACTTGGTACCTCTTAAAGTAGGCCTTATTCTTGACAACCTTAACAAAACCCATCCTGTGTAATATAGACCCGCGTCAGCGGCCCTACACAGACCTGCAGGCCAAGCAGCTCCACAGGGGGAAAAAGTGTTTCCTCTTTTATTTCAATCACATTGTTCAATTTTCTTTCCTAGGAATACTGTACTCACAATTTTGTTTGTACTTGTGTATTGGCAAATCTTCATACATACACATATAAACCATTATTAAAACAAAATTAGCTATTAATCTCCTCGTTAAATATAATTTATTAGGAATATTACTATCATTATTATTCTTCCAGTTGCTAGAGTTGGATTACTTCTTCTAAGCCGATTAAATCTAATAACACTTACCTTATTAAATATTTCATTGTCATATCTAAATATTTTATTTTCAATTTAAAACAAATATGTTTGGCTAGAGGATCATTTTCAAACAATTTATGTGGAACACATATCCCATAAGCATGCAATTTAAATATATTGAAATTCAGTATTATAAAAAAGTCAGGAATTAAGTCCAATACTATTGATGCAACAAACATTTATGATAATCAACAACAAAAGGATTTGTGTTACTTTGTTCTCTTTTTCTGTTTTCAACATTTTATTTCTGCAATTGTTAACAAATGTTAATTGAATAATTTTAAAATAATTTTACTGAGAAACAAATAACAGTGAGACATTTTCAAAAAAAATAGTAGCACAGTTTAAATAATTAATACATTGCATATTGTGTAAAACCTTCTCAATAAGAGATCAGGGGCCAGGGAGATGGTTCAAAGCAGTATGCACTTCCCTAGTAAGCACAAGGGCCTGAGTTCATTCCCAGGCTCTGCAAAAACAAAAAAAACAAACAAAAGAAAACAACAACAACAAAAAAACAAAACAAAACAAAAAAAAAAAAAAAAAAAAAAAAAAAAAAAAAAAAAAAAAAAAAAAAAAAAAAAAAAAAAAAAAAAAAAAAAAAAAAAAGAAGAGAAACTCCCAAGTGTTAATTCTTTGAAATATTACCAGTGTGATTTGTTTTTTGGTCATGAACTCTTGCCTACCCCTATGTCTTCAAGAGTTCCTCCTACTTCTTTTCCAGGAGATTTACTGCTTCTGTTTTAGTGTTTAGATCTGTAATCCATTTTGACTTTAGCTTAGTGCATGGTGATAGACCTGGATCTAGTTTTAGTTTTTGGCATGTAGCGAGCCAGTTGTTCCAAAATCATTTGTTAAAGAGGCTATCTTTCTTCCATTGGGCATGTTTGTATTACTTTGATACTAAACAGGTGACTAAGTTCAACAAGCAACCTGAACTTTAAATATTTGGCTAATATACTTACATGAAAATTTGTATTTTTGAGCCTTAAATTCCCCCACTAGGATGCAGTACACCACTCAATACTAAGGCAAGCATTATACTTCCATAAAACATCAATGACTAATATTTTCAGCTCTAAATGGTAAAAAAAAAATTGGTTTAATTAAATCAAAGTTCAAAACTAAGGTAAATTCTGGCAAAGAGGTATATTGACAAGGATGTCAATATAGAAATGTAAGTATATTAGGATTATTGAATTCTAACACAGAGAGTAAAACTCACCAGACAAGTTTCCCATTATATTTGTTGTATAGAGCACATCCATAGTTATTAGTACATTTCATTTGTATTTGCATAGAAGCCTGCTGCAGTGATTGTTTTGTCTTATAAGAGATATGCCACTGAGTTAGATACTCGGCAATGTCTTAAAAACACACAAAATAATTGATTTGTTATATGAATAAGATAAGTAAATAGGTAGGTAGACAGATAGATAGATAGATAGATAGATAGATAGATAGATAGATAGATAGATAGATAAATAGATAGATAGATGATAGATATTTGTATGTGTGTTCTTTGACATAATAGTCTTAATATTAGGATAGATATTAAAACAAATTAGTTTATTTTCAAGTTTAATGGGATACATGTTAGTGCTACGTGTTTAATGCCATTAATCAGTTGAGAAAACACTAATATAGTTACATTTCTATATAAATTGTCAAAAGGAATATTTTCATACTTAGCAATTACTTATACATTTGAAAACACTGATAAAATTGTGTCCTTTATTAAGTTACATTCTATGACAAAACAGTTTGTACTGTGTATGTATACCTTGCTTTATTCTTTCAGTAATCCTAAAAAAGAAATAGCATTTTTTCTATATATCATCTAATAAAATAGGTTAAGATGATGAGGTAGCTGTCTTAAAATTTCATAATGAAACATAGAAGATGAAAATAATTCCAGTCCTACATGTCTGAATAACCTAAAAATAAAAATGTGTATAAATTCTCCCAAAAATTAAGCCTAGGGGAGTTTTTGTTTTCTTGACTTCAAAGGATTAACTTCTATTTTCTCTGTGTTTTTCTGTATAGGTAGTTATTTGGCATGTGCACAAGTTTCTATAAAAAAAATATAAAACGAGAAACATCATTTGAAAAAATGGGAGTAAATCGTTAAAAACCTTAAAGTGAAACCATGGCTTTCTACAAAAATATAGTCTTTCAGAAAAGCAATAATTGGAATAGATTTACTTATTTTAACACAGAATGTGATCCATGACTAGAAACTCCCTATAAAAATGATTACATCTTGTCATGCCTAAAGGTTAAATATTGTCAACAATTCTGTTTTATTTTTCAAGATCTTGTTTTCTCCTGGCATTTGAAGATAATAAAAAGTTAATAGAAAATACAGTTTTACTCACTTCACTCAAGTTTACAATAAATAATTTAGAATGATTCCCTATGGCATGTTCTGTTGGCAACATAATAATCCAGAGATAAACTGTCAGTTCATGGGGAAGCAGATACATTATGGAGTGTTTAATTTCAATAAAAATGAAAGTGTGCCAGATGCTATAAGGCAGAGAAGGTTTCCAAAGACCAGGGGAGGAGAGAAACTTTGTAATGATTTCCCTTAACAGGCCATGTTTGAGCTTCTGAACATTTCACAAAAATAATGAGTTACGGGATAGGACCATCCTGGCAAAACTCCAGAAATCCATGCATTATAAGGCATTATAAATAAGTTATGACTAGATACTAGACAAAGAGCTCTTTTAGAAGATGTACAACTCATAGAGGCAAACATTTGAAAGAGCACAAGTTTTTATGTCTTAAATAAAACGAAAGTTTTTAATAAAGGTTATATTGAAAATGCATATTTTATACAGGAACATTTTACATAATGAATTGCTCTTTTTTTGCAAATTTCTTTGAATACACCCCCAACTATATTTTTATTTGCTTAAAAAAAAGCTTTATAGAGCTGCCAAGATAGCTCGGTACACTAAAACACCTACTTAGGCAAGCCCAGGCAAAGCGCTGTGGTTGCAGTTCGATCCTAGGTACCACGTGCCAGGCCAGCAGGGCGGGCTGAGTTGGTCAGAGTCTGGGTATAGTGGCCCATGCCTATAATCCCAGCCCCTGGGAGGCTGACAGGGTGAATCCAAACTATATAGTGAGACCCTACAACAACCAAATACATTAAAAATATAAAAGCTACATAGACACATACATAAGCATTTTACATAAAATCAGTACATTTTATGCATTAAGGAGGGGAATGAGGGCCAGCCAAATAGCTCAGCAGATTACAGTGCCTGCAAGCAGGCGCAGAGGCAGGGGTTGGTTTCCCAGGTCTCCCTTGGCAGCCCCGCCTCCAGCACACCCCAGCATGGTGAGTGACACTGAGCATGGTGGCGCATGCCTATAATCCCAGCTTGTAGGAGGCTATAAGCAGGTGAATCACTACCACTCCAATCTAGTAGTGAGACCCTGAACACCCCGTAGAAACCCTTCCATAAAATACCAAAAAAAAGGAAAAACGAACTTCAGTCAGTTTAGTTTTATATATATAGAGAGAGCTAGTTATCATTGTCATGTGAAGTAAGCATAGTGGAAAACTTTAAGGGATAAAACATAGATATGAATATAATATATATAAGAATATAATATATATTATGTGCACTGTTACAAGCACCACACAAATGTCCTATTAACATATGTAAGGTGACGACTGCACACACTGATCACCCCAAATGGAAAATCTTCAGTTGGAGTAGAGAAGAGTCACCATTGACACAACTGGAAAAATTTGGCCCGCAGTTTTCATCTCAACTGGAAGTCTGAAAAAGGCCGAGGAATTCTCTCATTTTTCAAAAGCAAAATTCTGATTACTACAACCTGGAACTTTTATGCATAAATGTCAATAACAGATTCAGAGAATTTGGATGATCAAAACATCCAAATCTACACAGTATTAAATTTAAATGCAGATAAATTTGTTTAGGTCATGATACCATTGATCAATCTCAGTGATACTAAAGTACAAAAGAGAGAAGCACATGGCTGAGATAGCTACTTGAATGAAAAGTCTGAAAACAAATATCATTGCCTAGCTTCGGGGCTAGCACAGCTGTGGTGCTTAGGATCACCCCCAGGTCCTTGGGCTTACCAGACAGGTGCTTAGACCACAGAGCTATCTTCCCAGCCCCAGACAAGATTTAATGTCAGCACTTCTGAAATTCTTCAGTGAAATCAGAAAGGAAATAATTCACTCTAACTCATGTTTGGTGGCAAATATTACCCTGATACAAAAGCTAGAGAAAGATTCAATGAGAAAAAGCCTTTTTTTTTTGAAAGCAACCAAAATGACCAACAACTGCAGAATGGATAAAAAGATGTCATATTTTATGCAATGGAGTATTATTCAGCAATAAAGAAGGATAAACTTGAAGCTTTTATGGGTTAATGGATCCAAGTAGAGGCTATGCTCATAAAAGAAATAAAACTGATCCACACGTGTAAATGTCATATTTTCTCCCTAGTGTAAGAACATGAAAGACCAAATAAAATCTGAAAGTTAGAACAGATATAGTAAAATGGAAAGAAGCTTCTCATTGTTTATTAGGAATAAACAATGGAGATGAGGGACATGAGAAAAGAAAGGGGGAAAAAGGAAAGAGAAAAAAGTAGCTAAGATTGCACTACTAATTTCTATTGTTTTTTGAAGGGTGAAGTTAATGCCTAACATTTTTTATTTTGATCACTTTTACACACTTATATCTAGTAATTGGAGGAACTACATTGAAGATAACATATATAATATACAAGTGACTGTTGAATACTTATCATCTTGTTCTTTTATTCCTGAATTGCTGCACAATTTCTAATATATCTATTTATTTATTTGCTTTAAAATACAAAAGTAAATATACAGTTTTATCAATCACAAAATCTTAAAATAGGGAAGGTACAGACAACTAGAAAGTCTTGGGATGAATACAGCTTACTTCAAGAATTATCTGAGAAGAAGATTCAATAAGATCTACAGTTCTTTTCCTGCAAGCTGAAAATCAGTATTTATGTTCTTTCCTTTGGAAATATAAATCTAACCAAAAGGGTTGCTAGGAGGTCACACTGAAAAGCCAAGTCAATTCGATTTGATCATAAGCCAAGCTTTAGGGCATGACCAGGGGAAGCAAGGGAAAAACAGATAACTTAGGATGATTATTCTTTTTTTATGATGCAGATAAAAATAACAATAATAAAAAATAAGTTATTAGTCTCCAAATGGTATTAATATAATTCTTCATTTGCTCAACAAGCACCTTTTAAATTTCTTACTATATGCAAAGGAGAAGCCCCAGGTGTAAAAAGGAAACACAAAGTAAAACTATACATGAATAGAAAGGAAAAATATAGAAATGAAACATACAGTATTAAATATAATTTTAAATTATAAAAATATCCACATTTTAGAGAAGCAAGGTAACAGAAAATGATCTCCAGGAAAATTTAATCCTGAGATTTATGTAATTGCAGAGTAATCAAAGCATCTGTAATAGTAATGATCAAGAAAAATTGTACTATGTTGAGAGAAATTATGTTGCAAGAATCATTAAACCATTTTTGTTAGCTTATCTAATTTTAGCAATAAACATTTTCTCAGAGTCCAGACATATAGTCATATAAAAGTTGAGGCTGATTATGGGAAACTCTATTTATACTTATTTTTTCCAAGGTACTCCCATTTGTGATAGATTTTATTGTTATCCTAACCCTAAAAGGAGTTGCACAAAAGATATCCTCCTAGAGATCGATAGTTTGCCTACAGAAGCTCATAGATTGCTGACGGAATGACTGACTGCTAACTGTGACTGTCTCATTTTTGATAAAGTAGTCAAAAACAATTTGGAGAAAAGAAAGTCTCTTTAACAAATGTTGAAGGGAAAGCTGTATATCCATGGGTAGAACACTGAGACTAGATCTCTCTCATCCTATATGAAAATCAGCTCAGAATAGTTTTAGGAATAAGCCCTGAAATTCTGAAGTTGTTAGGGCAAAACAAAAGGGAACACTTGAAGTCATAGTAACAAGACAGACTTCTGGGTTGGACTCTAACAATACAAAAAAAATGTGTAGCAAAAAATTGATAAATTGTACCATATCAAACTAAAACTTTGCACTTTACATGAACAATTGGGAGAGAAGAGACACTAAACAGATTGAGTGAAAGACTTTGTCAGCTACTCTTACAAAACAGAACATTTTATAATGGACGTAGTGCACTTCGGTTACACTTCTTCAAGTTTCCTCATAAAAACCCAAGTGCTAGGTTTAATGTTCATTGAATATATCCACAAATCAGTGGTTACAATAGGGCCGAAAAGCGTGCTAAGTGCAGATCACCTCTCATTCCATCTGTCCTTATCACTAGTACCAATGAATCAGTTTAAGTTTTGCTATAGTTTCTCCTTTATTTCTTCTGCCATAATTCTAAATAATGTTTCAACTTTAAGTTCTAAATTTATACTTTTTAAATAAGACATAAGAAATTTGACTTATGAATAGAGGGTTTAAATCATGAAAAAGAGGACTAACACAATCTCAACAGCAAAAAAAGAAAGTGAGAGAAAAAGAAAGAAAGAAAAGGAAGGATGGAAGGAAAAAAGAAAGAAAGAAAGAAAGAAAGAAAGAAAGAAAGAAAGAAAGAAAGAAAGAAAGGAAGGAAGGAAGGAAGGAAGGAAGGAAGGAAGGAAGGAAGGAAGGAAGGAAGAAAGAAAAAGACCTGGGACAGGGAGATGGTTTGGTGGAGTAAGTGCTTCCCTGCAAGTGCAAGGGCCTGTGTTCAATCACCAGATGCTGCTTAGGAAAATAACTATAAATTGTCCTTAATTTATGAAAAAATTTTTTCAATAGCTTTAGCTGTCAGGGAGAAGGCAAAACAAAATGACACCATCTCACCCCAGTCGGAATAACTATTATCAAGAATACAAAGGATGAGAACATTGGTGAGGTTGAGAGATGGGACTGTGTGTGTGGATGAAGATGGGGTGAAGAACCCTTCTATATATTTGGTGGAATATAAATTAGTACAACCACCATGGAAACCAGTAGGCAGTTCTCACAAAAATTAAACATCCAGTTATGTCACTCCTCAGTATAATCCTGACAGAATTAAAGTCAGTAAACTACAGAAAGAGACTTTCAAGTGCATATTTGTCATGACACAATCTATAGTAGTCAATCTTGTGTGCCATGAGAAAGAAATGTAAGGGCCAGCCAGGTAGTTCAGAGGACCAAAGTGTCGGCTTCCGCAGAGTGCAGAGTGCAGGACCCCGAACGTGATCCCTCTCACCACATACCGTGCCGGCCCCGCCCCTGAGGCACACTCACACTGCAACTGAAATTGGGCATGGTGGCATGTGACTGAGAGCCCAGCACTTGGGAGGCTTAACAGGAGGATCACTATAAATCCGACCTGCATAGTGAGATCCTGTAGACTCTGTACTAAACATGTTAAAAAAGAAGAAAGATAAAGAAAATGTGACATACCAACATATAAAGCATTAGTATGGCAATAAAGACCAAGATCATGTTATTTACAAGAAAGTGAGTAGATTAGGGATGTCATGGCAAGTGAAATAAATCAGACTCAAAATGTCAAGTACATATTTATTTCTCCCATAAATTAAATCTAAAATAAAACAAATCACATGAAATAATGAGATTATTAGAAAAGAGGGACGGGCTCTGGGAGGAAGAAAGGAAAGACACAGAGGCCAATGGAAATACTACCATGCATGTACAGATCTACTAAAATGAAACCCACCTTCTAACAACAGTGCACAAAACGAAAGCAATTGCTCACTAGTCCTTGTAAGAAAATGCAGTAGGTTCACAGAACAATGAATACTAAATGTGTTGCATTTTTCTGTCTTCCAAAAGGTACTCATTTTGTCACACTTATTTTTTCTCTCTTTAAACATTTGCAGTTTTGCTGGAAGTGTAGCTGAAGTTGGCTGGCCACAGCCATCAGGACCTTGGATGCCCTGCGACGAGCCTTCTTGGCTTTGTTCTCTGTGTTTCAAATTTATTTTTACAATCCTAGATTCTATGAATTTCCATGTAAATTTGGTACTCTTATTCAATTCCTATTCAAAATACCTATACTATGTGTTAGATTATTTCAAACCTACAAATCAATATTTGATGAGTGAGTTCTTACTAATATCAAGACTTCCAAATTAATGGGTTGACTCTTATTCATTCTTCTTAATTTTTTCCCTCTGGAGTGCTTCTCAGTATGTAGTTTATCTTTGGATATTTAACAATTTTGAAGTTATTATACTTACATGTGTGACAGTAGTCAAATTTAAATTTCCATGTTGAGTTTTGCATAAATATTTCTGTATGTTGTGGCTTTCCTAAATCTATACAGCAGTTATATTTACCTTTGTAAGATACTTTAAACATGGTCATGCCATTGCCAAGAGTCGTACTGAACAGAAGCGGTGCAGTGGCAAAGCCTTGTTTACTAGTTGGAAAAAAATTGTCTATTTTTACATTTAAATGTGGTATTATCTACAGAGTTGTTACTCTTATCTTTTATAGATAGAGAATGCTTTATTCTGTACATATCATGAGGCAGAGGTATGGAATTTGTCATATGTCTGTTCCTTTACAGAAATCATGCTTTATTTTTTCCACTTACGGTATTAGTATGGTGAACAGTAGTGCTCGCATGCTGCTGATCCACCAGCCTTGAATTCCGGTATGAATGCCAGTGTCCTTTCACTCACTGTGCTTTGCATACATAATCGTCTTTCCTTTTTCAGTATGTTTCACTTGTGGAGATGAGAAAAATAGTCTCTGCTTCAACTGGCGAGTGTTTACTGCTACGTCTTTATCTTTATTTTCTACTCCAGTGTGCAGTCCACTTTTAAAGCTAATACTGCCTTTCATTCTTAAACTTTTCAGTTCTAGAAATTCCAGTTCATTATTTAACATATGTCTTTAGTTTTTTCAGTATGTTAACTTCTTAAAAATTAATACTTAAATATATTTATCAAGGCAGTTTTAAGAGTCTTGTCTGGTATGCCCATAATCTGTACACTGTTGCAGGAATTTTCCTGCATTATAGCCTTAGTTTTCTGCTTCTTCAGGCATATCAAGTAATTACTAGACTCTGAACATTTTATATCTTTCAAGCTATTACATTTGTGTGCAGAATTTGATTTTATTTTTTAAAGCATTTTTGAGTTTGTTTTGGTCAGGAAGTTTACATCCTTGCAGATCCTTTAATAGAAATATAAATAAAATATTGTTACTTTCTCAAAGGTCTTATGGCATCTTTACATACATTGTGCATTAAGCCAAGAATTTGCAGGTGTCTGATAGTTTGTCACCAAAACAATGATCTGGGACCCAAATATAACTTGCTTTGCATGGACACTGGGTAATACCCAGAATCAGGTGGCAATTTCTTAGCCTTGTTTGATAGAACTTCACCCTTGTCAAGCTGAGATTCAGTGGGACCCTGTGAAGTCCTCTGGCACTCCACAGAGAAACTCTTTCTCTTTGGCACTTACTCTATTATTTCCAGCTCACATAGCTTTCTTTTGTCTTGCTTGGAATCTCTTTGCTCCATATCCATAATATATTTCCTAAAGAAATAGAGAAAAATTTCAGCTCAAGCTCAATATTTCTTCTCTATCAAAGAGTCATAGTCTTGGGGCCAGGGGGATGGCTCAGTGGAAAAAGTGCTTCCCTGGCAAGTGCAAGGGCCTGAGTTCAATCCCTGGTTCCACCAAAAAAGAAAAAAAGTTCAAAAAAAAAAAAAATACTCCCTTCTCACTTCAAGAGTCATAGTCTATCACTATCTCTTAGATAGTTCAGTACGTGCTGAAATCAATTATCCCATGAATCACTGTGATGAGAAAGGGTATGTATTCAATTATTTTCTAGCATCTCTTTGTTTTAAGCTGAGTTTTATTTTACCCAGTTCACCCTTTGTGATATTCTCGTATATAGCATACTTACAACCTCATTCAATGTGAATTTTTCAATGTTCTTTAGTTGCTTACAAAGCTTTTCAAACGTTTTCACTTGTAATTCCACCATGTAACCTAAGAGTTTCACATGCTTGGACAAGATTTGTTTTTAAATTTTGAGAATATAATTCTTTACCTTCCTGATGCCTCTAGTTTTTATTTCTCAGAAAAGAAAAGTGAGATATACATACTTCCTTATGTCTTGTTATATAATCTGAAATATTCTAGCTAGTCTTTTTTCCCTCTAGTACCTGATTTAACCAAAATATTTTGTGCTGAGATACATTTCCAACAAATTTTATTTTTCCTTTTGCTAAGACAGAGCCTCACTCAGGCTCTGAGTCTGCTTCATCAGCCTCACCACGTGCCAGGTCAGCAGCTTATGCCAGCTCACTGTCTCATATTCAAGCCTTCTCTTATCATTGATTTTGAAGTCTTTTAAGAGCTACTGATTTAGATATCTAAGTTATATCATATTGTGCTGAACTGCATTGACTTGTCTTAAATATTACATGCTGTACATTACATGTTATGTTGAAAGTATATTATATATTCTTTCAATGAGATCAAATTTGCAGATGAACCTTTTAGAGAAGCAATAAAGGTTAAATGAAATCACTGGAAGAGACCCTAATTTCTTTTAAGTACTATCTATGGAAATATTTCTGTTTCCTTTCTTTTCCTTTCCTCTTTTTCTCCTTCTTCTTTTCCTTCCTCTTCCTCCAATTCTCCTTTCTCTCATCTTTCTGTCTCTGTCTCTGCCTCTGTCTCTGCCTCTCTGTCTCTCTCTCTGCTCAGAACCTCAGATAACAGTCATGTACAAGTCAGAAAGAGAAGTGACAAAGGCTATTTGTTTGACAAACTTGTAGGCAGTCTCCCAAATATTTTTTCTATGTCTTTCTAAGCAATTCCTTTAAAAATTTGTATACACAGACATATGGCAGGAACTAGACCTCTGAGCAATCTTCACTGGGATAACTGTGTAATTTGATGATCTTATCTCCCGTGGACAGATATAAAGGAGTGACACATGGCAGCACATAGTGACTCAAAGAGCAGCCCAAAACAGGCTAAAAGCAGATACACTAAGCTTTCTACATTTCTTTTGCTAGGCTGCTATGTTTTTCTAGCAAAAAGCAACAGATGATGACTGTCACCCAGATGTATGATCACTTAATAACTTATTAGTTCCTTTTTCTTTGATTGTCTATTAAGTGATATATCATTACCTTGGGAATATCTGGCAAGGAAATTTTTAGGTCATTTAAGACAGAATTTCAATGTTCAGTTAAAGTTTTGATTCATGATTTATTAAAGTTATCCCTACCTTGCCTCTTGCCTGGCCATTCCTACTGTCCATGCTATAATTGTTACTGAATTCAACCTTTCTTGTCTACTGTAAGATCCCTTTGCCTTGATCCATATACCTATAAAAATGGTCCTAAATAAAATATCCCCTTTTGTGTTTTATGAGGTACCACTGAAAAAAAATTTTTTTTGAGATAGAGATCTTATTACAAATTAACCATGAAGAAACCAGTTACATCTCAATTATAGGTACAAGGATCTGTGACAAAATATTGTTTTAGTTACCTAGTCTATGGAGTTTTGGGATGGTATCTCACAGAGATTAATGCAATTATATTCAATCTGGGTGGATACTATATTCAAAGCTTCAAGTTCTGTGTCAGCATTCCTCCCCATGACTACACATTCCAACCTGAACAATTACCATTGTATCTTTTGTTTTAGAATAGGTTCTTGACACTTAGGTATTTTTTTATGCTGCATTGTGAAACAGCTGCAAAATTAAATTGTTTTCTATTTTTTAACGTTTTCTTCATTTATGATGTTCACATTCTGAGAGTTTCATTGATTATTTTTACTCTGCTAGATTTCATCTCACTGCACAGTTCATTAGTTTTTCAAAAGCACCCATGGTCATCTTCATCTTAACTTTGATACTAAAGAAAATAATGCATCTTCAAAGTTTCTTCAGAATAAACAAGAATTTTAGAACTCTGCTGGTTCTGTTGTCATCACATTGCATGAACATATAACTGGTTGGTTAAGGATCCAACAAATCTTGTTTTGTGCTGTTGATTTCTTCATTGTAAAGTGAATTTTACTATTGGATTTTATTAAAGTGAAACAAAGAATTAAGTATTTAATCTTTAGAGACTTTGTTACATTTCAAACAAATGTTTCTGCTACAAATTAGAAAAAAAACTTTTAATACTACTTCCTTGTGTAAAGAACAGTTACTTATTTTTTTTAAACTCAAAAATGAAAATGGTAAACCAGATAAAGTAGTTCATGCCCAGAATCCCAGTTTTCAAGAGGCTAAGGCAGGAGGATTGTCCCAAATTAAAGGCTACCTGGGCTCATAATGAGCTCAAGGCTACCCTAAATACAGAATGTAACATTGTCTCAAAAGAAAGGAATGGTTGTGCTGTATAAAACAGTGCATTCTGAGCCAAGATAAGAGAGACATGAGAAAGAAATCTACATAATAACCTTTGATGAGAGTGTGAAGAAGATTAGTGAATGATCAATACTAAGTATCAATTATTGGGTTTATTTCAGAGTTATTTAATAAGTAGCCTTTTGTCTCTTGTGTTATATTTCCAGTGGTGTGACAGTAAATGAAATTTAGATTGAACTGAATTTTTTTTACATTTTAATAATACCATTTAATCACTATAAGCTTCTGCAAGATCCTTTCATAAGGAAAATAATTATTTATCCTTATTTCTCTTCTATTATCAACATTTAATCTTTCTCCTGCTCTTGAAGAACTTTCACTTTTCCTAAAGCCCAGCCCTTTGGCTGGTAAGCATATCACATATCTCCTTTGTTCGCATCAACAGTCTCACCATAGATCCACTTAACTTACATTTTTCTTCTTAAACATTCATTGTTTAACTAAGTATTTTAAAGATTTTTTATAAAATACATGAGTGCTAAATAATTTACCACATCTTTAGTCAAAATAAAGCTCTTTGAAGTTTGAAACAATACTGAAGCTATATATTTTCTTAAAACTTAGAATAAAAATGTTACTAAAGGAGCCAGGGAGATGGCTCAGTGGAATAAGTGCTTCCCTGGCAAGCACAAGGGCCTGAGTTCAATCCAAGGTTCTGTCAAAAAAATGTTACTACAGTTGTATATTTTATTAAAAATTCAACTAAAATATGTTAATATATTTTATAAAATAACCACACTAAAATGTTGAGGACCAGGATACATAAGATTAAATTTAGAAGCATCCAATTTCACCATTTTTTTCTTCAAGAAATTTAATATAACATATATTTTTGTGCCAGGCAGCAGAGTTAGATTGAAATATTTTTAGGCAGTCAGTTAGGGCCAGGCCCTCAAAAGAAATAGTAACAGGAAACAAGATGTCTGCAACTCTGGGGAGGAAGGGAGGCTTCTGCTGTGAACCAGACCTAAAGGCCAAACAGATGCTGAAAGAGTAACAACCAGAGATTGATATTCTAAATAGGTAGCGATCACCTGAAAAGACCCAAGGGAGTTACTAGCCCAACCCCTGAGGGGAAGAGACCCTGTCCCCTATTCAGGCCCGCTTACTACATGACTCGCTTCCCCATTTGGTCCTGGGCCTAATCAACTTTACCTGAGCAATGGTGTTTGTAATCCCACTGGTTGACCATAGTTTTCTCCCACCCCACATCCACCTAAGCGAGACCCCTTCTCTTTCTTAGTCCGGAATGGTTTTGCCCTATAAAAGTCCCTAAAAGAGACAGCTTCCCCAGGCAACCCGCTCGGGACTCCCTTCTGTCCCTCTATGACAGAAGATTTTCTATCCAATAAAGTTTTTTCCTCAACCTCCGTTTGTTCCTAAAATTCATTCTTCGGTTTTAGAGAACACGAACTCATCAAGGTCAGGTTGGGAGTTTTACTTCCCTGTATCATTTTGAAAAGTAAAGTCAAGGTGAACCCCATTATCTCTTAGTTGGATCAAACCCTTGTCTCTGCTTAAGCAGGCACTTTAATCTGCTGAGATATCTGGCTGGCCCTTATAAACATACTTAAGGTAGAGATAATATCATGAAAATTTGAGGCATTTTTTTGTTATGGACAACTATACATTTGATAGGCATACTTCTTAACATATGTATTTCCATTGATATGTGTGTATGTGTGCATATGTATGCATATTTCTTTAAACCTGACATTTAGTCATTAAACTAAATGTGTATTTATATCATTTTATCTGTGTTTGTATTTTGGTGTACATATAATACAGTTTCATTTCTTAAAAGGAAATACAAATAAGTAAATGTATTAAACATCATGAAAAATAATACATGTAGAGCCTAAAAGTTTGAAATTTATGAAATGAGTTGACTAGTTGGAAATTCAACTTATAGTTCCTATTGCAGCCTTAATTCTCAAATTGAATTAATTTCCAGGTAAACTCAATCAAACACACAAACACCCAAGTTAAAATAGAGCAAAATCTTGGACAGATACACCTATCCAAGATATTAATGGCCAAGAAGCCTGTGGGAGGAGCTTAGTGGTACGTTCATCAAAGAAACAAATCAAAATCACAGTGAGAGGGGCGGGGGAGATGGCTCAGTGGAATAAACTCTTCCCTGAGTTCAATCTCCATTTCCACCAAAAATAATAAATAAATAAATAAATAAATAAATAAATAAATAAATAATAAAAGAAGATCACAGTGAGATAATGTTGCTCACCACCTAGAAAACCTTTAAAAATAAAATAAAAGCAGTGAATGTTGACAAATCTGTAGAAAGACAGATGTTACCAAGTGGTGCGTTCTGACTAGATTCGAAGGTCTGTGTGTGATAAACAAAGCATTGCTAATTGTATTCCCAGTGATAGAAGAAAAATGACCACATTTATTTTAGATCAAAACAGTCAATGAAACTTTGCAGCACAGATGTGAATAAAACCAGAAATGTATAGTTTCTTGGAAATCATTGAAAAAAAATACATCAACTAAGTACAAGTGGCTGAATGCATGTTTTTCAGGCTCACAAAAAAGATCAAATGTTCAGTATCTTTGGCAAGGGTCATCTTGCTGACTGGTGAATTCACAAAAGTTGTACTTGTTATGTGGATAGTGTGAATCGTTCAACATGTAGAGATGGGAATTATTGTATACACTGATGATGAAATTTAATCTACATTTTCCTGAAGAAAGTACGAAGTAGGATCTTGTTCCATGAATGCAGAGTAAATGGGATTCTAACTCCAAGTAGAGATCTGCCTTACCAAAGCTACACAGGGAAAAGAAAAGGCAACGAAGTACATGTCTGGAGTTATAAGCCTGAAGAGCAGAACCCAAGGTGTTCACTTTCAAATTCCGAGGATATCACATTTCCCTATGGTAGTGAGGTTGGGTTGCTCTGAGAGTATCCTTTTACAGGATGAGAAAGGAGTGTTTTCAGACAACAAAACTCTCCATCTGCTGTGAGGTTATTTCATAACACTTTGAACAATTGTTAAGGTTCTCATTAAAGTTTTGTGAGGTAAGCTATAGCAATGGCTTCAGATCTGCTCTCTTTAGCCTTCTTAGTAGTAAAGGCAACTGTCAAATTGTACTATCCAATTCAGAAAAAGAACAGAGGCATTTGAGACCATTCTTTTTGTGATCAGATACCATTAGGCCTTTAGAATGAGATGTAATTTTGTTTTTCTCTGCATGATTTCCTACTTATTTACTTTTTCCATCTTTGTGGTTTTATTTTCTGCTGTCACTTACTGAACATGATCGATCTCAAGTTGTTTTAAGACTAGATGGGAAAACAAATATTATATATTGAAAGAATCCTAACTGAATAAAAAACAGTAACATAATTATAAATAAAATACAAATAAAACACGAAAAAAATGAGTTTCTCATTGCTTTTGAGTATTTTTTTGTTCAGTGAAGAATACGTCCATTTCAAATATTTACCCCCAGTATGCCTACAAAATTATAGGTCTGAATAATTAAACTACAGCAGAAAAAACTTATGACCTGTCACTGGATTTTGATAAAAAATTAATATTTCATATAGGCATAAAATGATTAGAATTTTTTATTCCCTCACTTATATTCAAATATGACTATGTATTCAATTATCTAAATAACAATTGCGTGGAATTTTTTACAGAAAATACATTTGATAGAAGTAAAATTTATCCCAAACTATTACTAGATTTTTTTTTTCAGAATTTGGGATTGAGCTCAGGTCCTTGCATTCGCCAGGCAAGTGCTTATTCAACTGAGCCATCTATCTGGCCCTATTGCTGGATTTTTATCTGACAAAGGCTGCTACATGTTTTCTGCTCACTTCTAACATTTTTTTTTGAAGCTCTCACCAAAATCATTAAAAGAACCCTGTACTGGATTTCCCATCTCCTTTTGTTCCCTAACTCTAAAACACATTATTAAGCAGATTAATGTTATAAAATACAAATTAATCCCCTGTGGAGACCGAGCTCAGATTTTTTTTATTTAAGTAAGTTATGCATGATTGCTGGTGTTGGGGATTACTACCATTTATACATCTAATTTATAATGATGTTTGTTGTCTTTATTTTCTCAATATATGCTACTTGCCTAGATCATTTGTAGAAATGCCCCTCCCATTCCCTGTTTCCCTCCTCTCTAAAACACACAGCTCTAGTGTAATTTGCCCTTTGAGAAGTTCTCAGCTTGCCATTTGTTTTCCTCCAGGAAACCTCAGTAAGTTAGAAGTATTTTCTCTGACACTGTATCTTGAAGAAAGCAAAAGGAATTATCAGTTTATCACCACCACAAAGTCATGAGCAATTTCTGCCCTGCTGTTAAGAAACCTTTCAAGCAGAAAGAAAAAACCATAGATAAAATAAGGAACAGCAGGTATAGAGAAGTTCTGAGAGTTAAGGCTACAGGTAGGCTGAGAAAATATGGATGGTGTACAGTCGTAATCTTCTAGGTATTCTGTGTAGATTTTTATATGTTTTAACAATTTTTTTTGTTTCAAATTAATGTTAGCAGGGGACTTACAATCACAATAACTTTCAGCAAATACAAAGTGATTTAATAAGTTGTACCCTTTTTTACCAAGAGTTACACACTATTTTATAAATTAAATTTTGAAAACATATACCAAAACATTAACTCTTCCTTTGTGTGAATATAAAAATAGCTCTCCACTTATATTTTAAATCAAAGCCATGAAATGTTAGTGAGTTATAACTTCTTAATATTTTACTATTCTTGTCCTTTTCAGTTCAGTGAGCAAAGTGCATTTTTAAAAGTTTTCTCAGCTTCTAACTTTTTAGTTTGAGTTAACAATAGAAATTATATGATATGTACCTAAAGCTAAAGGATTCAGTGGTTGATTATTGCTAATTTTAAAATTACTGATTGGAGCTTTCTTTTCTGAAAAGAGGGTATCTCATTAGAATATTGTACTAGTAGTGCCTGATTTCTGTTTTTCTTCATAGACTTATTAATAGATTTTGCTAAAGAAATCATCTTTTCCAATTTTATTTTACATAATTCCAAACTAAATATTCAACATTCTTAATGACCAGACAAGTTGTGTTCATTAAACTAAAGCATCAAGAAGTAGGTTTGATCTTTTTCTCCCTCTATATTGGTCTCTACCCACAACAGAAAAACATGAACAGAACAATGAATATTTCCTTTCTCCCCACTAATACCAACACAGGAATAAATATTTAGCTAGCTCTTCAAAATCAACTATTACTGTATTATTTTTCCCCATACACAAAAACACGAATGATGGTGAATAGAATAAACTAACAAAACATTTAAAATGCAGAAAAACACACAAAAATCTTGGTGGAGAATATTAAATATATTAAAATTAAAATTTTATAGCCACTGCTTCTTGGATAAATCCATGTAAAATATGATAATGCACTTAATGTGTGGGTTATATATTAGGCAAAAAAGAATGATTCAGGAGAGTGAAAAACCTCTGCCTTTAACTAAATAAATTACATTCTAGTGAGGATATTTATTAACTGATATTAATGTGAATAAATAAATTTGAAAATTATGTTAGGAGCTTTACATAAAAGGAGTAATGTATAATCAACCCTCTGTCAATCAAAGCAGTTCAGGGAAGTTTCAGTGAGGAAATCATATTTAAGTTAAACCCTAGAAGTAAAGAAGGCCAGAAATAGCAGGTGAGCATCGTGTATTAAGTGGATGAAGCACACACAATGGTCTGAAGATTCAAGGAAGTGTCAGTGGGGTAGAAAATCAAAAGTGAGAGTGGTCAGTGAACTAGGGATTGGGTCTTGGACAGTCTTATATGTCTGGTTGAAAAGTATTCTTTTCTTCTGAAAACAACAGTAAAATATGATCTGCTATTTATTGATTTTTGTGTTCTCAGGATCTTTTCTTTGAAATTCCAGTGAACGTCTGGGTTTTCATTTAGAAATTCACCTTTCAGCCCATGGGCTCCTGGGCTCCATCCATTAGATCCTGGAATGATCAGGCTCACATCAGGCCCTGCTAAATCAGTCAGAGCCGTCAAGCCTTAATCTTTTGCTTAAATCCCTGGAAAGAATTTTTCTCATTTCTTCTTATCTGAACAAAAGAAATATGTTTGTCCCTCCAAAACCAACTTATATTTGTAAATAGGACAATAAACCTTACATAAAAAGATCAAAGAACTGGAAAATATCTTGATCCTGACAATATTGTTATTTATCTCTTCAAGATGTGCCTTGAATTGTAAATTTTAGCCATTTTTTAAATTGCTTTTTTCATTTACTTAAGTAATTCTTACTTTGAAATTTAAGTATTCAAACAAAAGAGTGGAAGATGATTTAATTTTTTGTTTTCAATTAGATATTAATACAACTTGAAAAATATAGACCAAAAAAAAAAAAAAAAAAACCCTACATGTAAAAAATAACTGTTTCCCAGGTAGGACATACTGCATAAATAAACAAAGAAAATAATCATGAGGGTGGGGGACATATGAATATGTTTAGGAAGTAAATGCATTGTATGTTGAAATATATTAGTTAAGAAGTACAAAAGTAAATAAATCATAAGTTTGGAGCCTGTGCAAATGCATGGATAGTTATCACTTAATAATTATATAGCAGTAGTATAAATATATGTAGAATAGGCTTTGAATTGAGTTTTGAGTATGATGAGTAATTATAGTATAAATATTGTAATATATATATTATTATACAAACATTTTAAAGTAATTAGGATGTGAAAGTAAAAAAGAGAAGATGTGATGAAATACAGCATTTAGGAATGATAGAGTGGAAATGGCTATTCTAAGAAAAAGAAGAATGATGGAAATGTTCCATCGCTACAAAACATCTAAGTTAGAAGAAAACTGGAAAAATCTTCTTCTGATGCTTCTATTTCATTTCTAAAAGAGTCAAAGTTATCTGCTTGAGGGGAAGAAGCTGGGCTACATAGAAAGTATGTGGATATTGTAGATACTTTTAATACAAGAAGTTCTTATGCAAAAATAATTCTTAAAAAAAAGTCTGCTAGGAAAATACTAATTCAATGGAGATAAAATTGACTTCTTCTACTCGGTACAGTGTTGCATTTGGGAGCCGGAGGCAGAATGATTATCATGAATTCAAGACCAGTCTGGGCTACATAATGAGTTTAAGTCAGTGAGTTGAAGTCCAGTCTTAGCACACTGAGAGACCAAAAAAGCAAGACAAAATTTTGACTAGTTCAACTGCATAGAAATTTAAACAAAATGTATCAATATTTCAAAACAAAGCTACTATTTAGTTGTATGTGTTTCATATAGCATTTTTCCATCTCTGTAAAATGGCAAAGGTCAGCAAACAGGAATTATGAAAGTATTTGGTTAAATTCTGGGTTGGAGATAGTGATTGTGGAGTGCACAGTATCAAATAGTACATTTTGCATGAACAAATTTATGGCACAAGGTAATATTTAATTAAGCCTGTTTGAAGAAAGAGCCTTTGTAAGGCTGCAGATGTAAGCATGGGCTCAGCATATGTTTATGTATTCAGCACTGTGCAGCTAACAAGTTGGCATGATGGCACATCATAGTAAAAATGATTTATAATCATTCTTGAATAATGCAGTCCATTAATATAAACTATCATAAGATGTTAAAAATGTTGTTTTAAGTAACCACTGATCTGGTTTGCATAGAAATATCATTATTGATTTTTATACAGTTTTAAATAATACAAATGCCTTAATAAATATACCTTTGTACGTGTGCTCACAATAAGTATTATATTGAGGAAGCTTCCAAACAATGATTTTGAACCCAAGAAATCACATTGAAAACAGAAAAGATATATGATTAAGAAGGATTATATGTAAAATTATATACTAAATACTTGAGAAAAATATTCAAGTAGACTAAAATTGGCCTTCAGGCTGCCTCTGTACTCTGAGTCCCTACCTAGTACACTGAAATTTAATGCAGTAAACACGAACCAGTTTAAACCTAACATGGAAGTAACCCTAATGATACATTTGAACTTTTAGCTGGGTGTCAGTCAATCACAGTAGCTGTTTTGTCTAACGACAACAGCCAGTTGAACATACTTTTCCCAAGCAAGGTAAAGCTGGACCTGCATCACATTGGTTCACTCCTTCACTACAGTTTTATGTCCAGAAGTCCTGCAGTCCCATTGCAGAGTGGAGCCTCTGAAGCTTTTGTTTCTGAAGTGTTTCTGGTTGATGAATTTTCCTTCTTTCTATTAAACTCCATACATTTCAGTGATAGTTTACTATACAATTTAGAAAATTACTGACTTTTGCTCCATTTGAAGCTCTACAAAACTTGCTTTTACGAACAACATAAATCTTTTAATATAATGCTGAAATATTTGCATAAGAAATATAGAGGATTTTCCTTTATTAATGGCCTCATTTTCCTGAATTTGGGTTAGATAATGAGTTCAGTGTTTGTGAGCATGCACACACACAATGTGGAGGATTTATTTTTCACAATGGGATTTTCTGCAAATATAGGACTTAAGAGATCTGGAAAAGGTGAACAATTGGCAATTTTATGTTTGCTTTATGATAGTGGGTGGAACTGAACTGAGATTTCCTGCATGAACCTGGATTTGCATGCTTTGAATTTTGTGTAAGAGCCAAAGGAGGAACAGTCTGGACCTTGTTAGCCTCCTGAGATGTGACCAAAAGAGGGCAAAAATGTTGTGGCTTGAAAGCTATCAGTAAACATCAAACAAGGGTTAGAGCTCATTGTGACAGCCACCAGGTGCTCTGACAGATACTTTTCTGCAGTGTTTGGGTTGTGCAGTTAAAGATGAAGAAATGAACAGTACACATGATCGCAGGCTGTAGAAGTGGCACTACTCACCGTACTGATGTCAGTCAGCGGGCTGGGGATACCGCTCAGGGGCATAAGCACGTGGCTGAT